>JBBYHQ010303752.1:0-18761 GCA_038382645.1 Spergularia azorica | reverse complement strand
GAAGCTATGCAGCCAAGAATACACTCATTGGAAGATGCACCACCAGTTGCTATTAATCGCCTAGGGGGAAATGGCATTCCAAATCTTTCAACATGAGCTCGCATTGAAAGAATTTGGCCCTCAATTAAAGCACGGACCTGCAGATAGAGGAACAATTAGCTAGCACACCATCATCATTGTAACGCCTGTAACAGAAATGATACAAACCTCAGTAGCTGCATCAAATTCATTCACTTCCAGTTCATCAACAGAATCGCCCATGAAGTTCTTTAATATATACCGGTGGAAACCAGCTGAAACATAAAGACACACGAAGAAAGTCAATCCCATGATTCCCTCACCTTGAACAAAGACTTACTTCCTAAAGCTCACTACTTCCTTGTAGTCTCTCAAAGTGCAAATAACATATGCATCATGTTTAAGAAAATACCTAAAATTTCAAATAGTAATCTAATACAGAGTGAGTCAGCCTAGTTATCTTGTCTGTCCACTTATGGAAGCTCAACCTGTTACCCAATATCATATAATTGCAATATACTGTTACAGAATATCAGCAACTCACCAGGTAATGGGGGAAGAATTTCATGCTCCTTGAAGTAGAAGCCAAGCTTTCCATCTACAGAAGAAGAAACTTTAGATAATAGAACGGAGACAAACCCAGCATTAATGTACATAAACTCTACCAAGTACAAACCATTTAGAGGAGGCGTTTGCTGGAGATATTTGTTGAATACATCCCAAGATTTCTCCGCATACTGATTGCGAATATCTAGCACCACAATATCCATTGCCTCATTACACCGTCAGATGCGCAGAACAAATGCAGACACCAAAACGCACCTTACCTTCACGAGTCAATGATCCATTCTTGTAGCAAAGCATCACCATGTAGCCTTTTGTATCCACGGGATTAGGGAATATATGACCTTCCAACCGAGGCTGTGGCTCATCAGTTATGCCAAATACCTGATTCAAACATGCATCATTTCTAACATCTCCATTATCCTTCTTGCTTTTTTTTCTCATCATATTTGATTTGGATTTAGTTTTGGGGGAAGAAGGGTAGGGGTTGTTTTATCTTTTCTGTTCTTGTCAATTTCCTTTTTGTTCAGCATAACACAAACACAAGATGCTTAACTCACAGTGTCACTTGTGCCCAGACTAATAGCAAGGTCACCAGGAGTGTTCAGGGTCAATCCTGCAAAATGAGAATATGCATTGTTTAGGGGCAAAATCAAACTCAGAATATGAACAAGTTCTTGAGAAACTAACGCACAAAGCACCTATCAATATAAGATTTTCTGTTTGTGTTTCCTGTGGCTATATTACCATCATTTCTGTACCCTGGTCTCAGATTCACTTTGGCATAGCAGTGATATACACTAAACTTCCTACCCCCCCCCCCAAAAGGACACGTACAACAACAACATTACCCCGGCGGGATTGGATGTGCACAAGCCTTATCCCCGCACTGAAACATAGAGAGGCTGCTTACGGATGACTCATAATGAAAAGTGCTTCGAGAATAGGACCAACTCACTGATACTTCATAAAACAATAAGCGCAGACAGTTTTGAGGGTCATTTTGCTTTATTCCATCACATCCCATCAATTGGCTATGAAAAAAAAATAAAAATAAAAAAGCAGCACGTGGCAAGGACATAAATTACTCTATAGCTTTGCAGAGACCTAAAGCTACAAGAAGCTTGCAGATTCTTCCCTGATCTTCAGAAGCTTTTTTCTACACAAGAAAATTAGATCATAGAATTACTGCTGCTGTGCTGCATATTGACCCCATTCTAAATAGGTTTCACAAATCTTTCAAGTATCTTAATTTCGAAATATGTGGCTTCTTGATTGGTAGACATTTTCTTCTAGGATTGGTAAAAACAGCTGTAATACGAAAGCGGAACCATTGAGCTTGATATGTGAGCAATCAAAGTATCAAAGCATAAGTTGCAGTGGGTTCGAAACTAGATCCAGTGTGTTGTGATTGCACTTGACATTTTCCTACCATAAGGTGGAAATACCATACAAGTAGAGTAAAACTCTTAAACAGCCTTTTGAGAGTGCATCAAACAGCAGGCATCCACAAAATTCCGTCAAATTAAAAAAAGGTCAATTGATTTGAGGAATTTGTGGGTAGACAAAAAAAGGACTCAACCCAGTGTCGTGTTTGTATGTGAACATGATAACTCTTCCGATAAGAGCACTGTTCTCAAGATGTGCTTTTACATGCGAAGGTGTGACAGGCTATTTTTGGTGAAGTAAACCTTCCTATAATTTTGAAAAGCACTTTTCCAACTGAGTAACTGATTCCTTCACAGTATTCGCATTGATGATCTAAGTGGTCCAATACGATGAGGTTGTCTCACCCTAAAGTTACTCTAAAGGAAAAGTGAAAGAGTTACAATGAAGCAAATTGAGCAGCATCAGATGGATGTATACAATTTAAGTGATGTTCATCAGCCAGAACCAAGGCAGCAAGCATACTAACCAACCTAGAAACATCAACAATGGGTTTGAGAGCGCTACTATTGTTCATGTAATAAGAATATGGAGCAACAAAACAAAGATTGAGACATCCCATTTTAAGCTTTCATGTACTGCATCGTGGAAATAAGATAAATGGTTAACCTAGATGCAATTTGATTGTTTGAAATGTTGCATACAACAGCAGAGCTTTAACCACAAATTAGATTGGGGTCAGGTAACGTAGACTGTCATAGTAACAGTTGCGTGATAGATAACTAGATAGATAACTAGAAGCTGTGTAGCATAGGAAACTATGTCAGCTATGCAAGCACTCTTTAAAAACAAACCACTATTTGACGTGTTACCCGGAGCCTAGAGGCGGCCTATGGAACACAGAAACAACTCTTGGCCTTATCTAAGCCTTCTCATTGTTCAAAATTGTAGGACCAGAATTTGTACCATGAATAAACAGTAAATGATGAAAATAACAACTACCTGCAAGGCTGTTTGGGTTGTCTCCAGACCACTGAATAACCAGGCAATTCTTGCTGAAGTGAAACCTGTTAAAAACAGAAAGCACAACCATAAATTCTTTCTTGAAAAGTATCCCGTTAAACAAGCAAAAACCATTTCCAAAGTCTCCTGCAATATACTTCACCCAGACACCAGATGTATAAGAAAGTGTGTGTACTAAATATCACTTCCATGGGAATACTCGCGACTTAACTCTCTAAATCACTTAGGGAAACGACAATAATCTAAAACAATAATTTTCAGTGATTGCTAACTCTTACTGTTGGACTACATGACTGTTCTTTACCAAAGACTCATCTTTCTGTTTTTCACCTACCATACTATTTTGCTGCCATGAAGAATATTACATAGGAATTGATATGTGACAGTATGTGGCCCGGCTTGTGAAATCAATTACCGCTAATGTGACCTATTCTTTCTTTTAATAGATCTACAACAACAACAAAAAAAAACATTTAGACAAGTTGTCGTGCTGCGGATTCTAATCTCTATGTAGCCATCCAGAGACATTCATCTTCTTTTGTTAATGGCATCACAAAGGTATACTGTAACTCATAATCTTATTAGTGGAAATGATCAAAACCAGTCTGGTACAGTAGGATGACATGTCACTGTGACTTACTGAAAAGGAAGATAATGGGACACGAATTAGAACTCTCCTTGACAGCATCAAAAACCATGGTGAGAGAACATTTTGTGATAAGGTGATTATTTCAAGGGAACTAAATCAACAGAACAGTCAGCAACCAAGTTTGTCGCAAATAAACTCAAAGCAATTAATTACTACATTGAACCAAAATAAAGTTTAGAGCTCCTGGCTCTGGATTATGTAAAAAAAAACACTAGCACTAACCTCTCTACGAAATATCGAGCTATGAAACCAGCAACAGAATATGCAGGAGCCGGCTTTCCCAGCTTTTCCTCCAAGTCTGGTGCAGTAGCCTATCACAAATTGAAAGATACAGGTCAGTATTTTTAAAAGGGAAACTTCCAAAGTAACAAATCACGATTTAGTTACTCAAGTCTCAACTTGACACTAGAGTAAAGATCCCTCCTTCCAGATTCAAAAGTGCCAGTTGGTTTCAATGGTTTACAATAAGGTAAGCTACTTAAACAAGGACAAAAATTGAGACAGAGATTACGTACATCCAAAGCCTTCTTAGACCATACTCTTTGCTTGATATCTAACAAGTTCATCCCAGCACCATCTGTTTCATCAATGGATGCATAACATCCTACAAGAAGAGACGCCATGAATGAGCTCACAAGCGATATCCTCTCAGTATATTTATATGCTTCTGGTTGCGTCTCGAAAATCCTCCGAATTTGAGGTCCTGTATATCGTTCATGGGCACAAGATCCAGTAAGACGAGAGAGTTCCAGTGCCCCTCCCATAGCCTCCTCAATTTTCTTGCATTGTTCAGTGGTACTACTATCCATCCATATTGGTGATTCTTTGATGGAGAAAGCCTCTCCCAATTGCTCAACTAATTGCTTCTTAGGATCTAACGACGATAATATTCCAGAACTGCCATTCTTCCAGTACACACTACCATGCTGCTGGCCACTTCCTGAGACCGCTGCAACCTTTCCAAAATCAATCTTGCCTGACAACTTTTGAAGCATCATATCAAAAGCTTCGACCCACATCAAAGTGGGAGAAACAATCCGGCCATTAACAGAAGCATCTCGGTAGACTCCATCCTTAGTCTTGTAATGGGGCAAGTCAGAATCAAAATGAACCAACTCAGTCGCAACAATGTTTAGGTTGGAATCCAAAACTGTAGTCTTTAGGGACCTAAAACCATCATATGTCACAAAATGTTTAGTTACACATCTTACACTCTTTTGCCAGAGTCTTCATGACAATCATCAATACAATTCATTCGAACTTCAGTTGTTGAAAATTACATATGATCAAAAAATAAAAATAAAAGTTGTGACCATTGGAATCAAACTCAGAATCACTAGCACATTCATTACTCGTTCCCCTTTTCCGACTAGCCACGCGTAACATGTCCATAGACAGCAATTGAGGAACACTAACCCAAGTGAGATTCCATCCTAAAACGAATCGGCAATACGAATGTAGGCCCACTAGCCTATCAACAAGTCTCTCTACCACGACTTTTATCCATGTGACGATACTTTTGACGCACAAATGCCGAAAATTCTCGACATTTTCTCCCCTTTCATGTACTTTTTTTTGTTGTTTCTCAGTAACTAGTTATTCAATTAACACACTTTTGGAGAGCAACAAAGCAGAATGAGAGTAAATAAGAGCCAAATTAATCAGGTGGGCAATCGTTATTTTCCTTCATCTTGCAATTAATCGCAATTTCAGAATACCAAAAATTAAATTAATGGATCAATTACACAAAATTATCATATGGGTAGTCGCAAATTTAAACACCAACAATTCAAATAAATAATCAAACCCAGAAAATGAGATTTTAAAAAAAGAGAAAGCAACTCACTGAGTAGAACTGTCAAAGCCGAGGAAGAGGGAGTCCTGTGGAAAAGAGTAGTCCGCCATTGGAGAAGAACCCCCACCTTGGTCAATCTGGTTTTAATACTATATATTATACGATGAATATGATATGATATGATATGATATGATATGATGGGGATGGGGATGTCGCTGTTGTTTGTGTTAGTATGTGGAAATCATGAATGAAACGGATAAATTCTCAATCATCAAGTATGATTTAAGATAAAATTTTCAGTTGATTTTATTCGTGAAACTCGATGGATGTGTAGCTGTTAGTAAAAATGTTAATAATATTACCTTCAAAAAAAAAAAATGTTAATAATAGGTAATTCTACTATTTTGGTGCTAATCCCATCTTTATCCTCTTTACTGCTAATCGTAAGCCATAATGCGTGTGATTCAATATCGATTTATCGTTATTGTTGGACTAATGGACTCGACTTGAATATAAACTCCATAGAGCGATGCTCAATTCAACAACTAGAGTGTGCCGTGATAGAGTGGACATATAGAAACATTGATATGCCGATTTGATCAAACAAATGGTTAAGGATCGTACCAGCCGACTACAAATACATATCGGATCCTACCTAAAATGCATACCGGATACTAATCGTGATTTCAAGCCAAAAACAAAGAATTTGGTTAACCCCAAACTCAGAAAGTCAATGTCTTGTGGAATTGGAAATTCTCGGTAAATTAATTGCTGTATATAGTTGGACCAAAGAAACAATCAATTCGAATCGTATGGCTCAAGCCTTCTAGGGGATTTCGGGTGACTCAATCACTTAGTCACCGAGTATTGGTTCCAAATCATGAGATACAAATTGAGTGACCTCATATCACAGTAAACTATCTTCAGGCTGACAGCACAACATCAGCTCAGAATGTCAGTTCTAAGCCGAACAGGCAAACATACAGCGCAATTCACAAAAGAAATCGGGTATAGCATAGATCTTACTTAAACATAGATTCTCCAATGTACCACTGCATGCATAGCATTCAAGATTTAAAGATCTAGGTTGGCATCAACCACAGACATTGATGATTAACTAAAGAAACGATCACCGCCAGTTCAAACGAGTACATTATTCATAACATGCCAGAAAACTTACGACCTACTACTTAGTTCAGCCACTTAGGACACATCAATCTTCATACTCATCTTCGTCATACTCAATCTTCATACTCATCTTCATCATACTCAATCTTCATACTCATCTTCATCCTCGGCACCTTCAGCACCAACTTCCTCATAATCCTTCTCAAGTGCAGCAAGATCCTCACGGGCCTCAGAGAACTCACCTTCCTCCATACCCTCACCGACATACCAGTGAACAAAGGCACGCTTGGAATACATAAGATCGAACTTGACATCAATCCTGGAGAAGACTTCAGCAACACTGGTTGAGTTAGAGATCATGCTTACAGCCCTCTGCACCTTTGCGAGATCACCACCAGGGACGACAGTGGGTGGCTGGTAGTTGATACCACACTTGAAACCAGTAGGACACCAATCGACAAACTGGATGGTTCTCTTGGTCTTGATGGATGCCACAGCAGCATTCACATCCTTTGGCACAACATCACCACGGTACATGAGGCAGCAGGCCATGTACTTTCCGTGCCTTGGGTCACACTTGGCCATCATAGAAGAAGGCTCGAAAGCAGTGTTGGTGATCTCTGCAACTGAAAGCTGCTCATGGTATGCCTTCTCTGCTGAGATTACAGGGGCAAAGGAGGAAAGCATGAAGTGGATCCTTGGGTAAGGGACAAGATTGGTCTGGAACTCAGTCACATCCACATTCAATGCCCCGTCAAACCTCAATGAAGTGGTGAGGGAAGAGATAACCTGCACCATACAGTGACATTATGGCATCAGTTTAGAAACAAGCAAGCTACAATCCAACAGGAAAAGAGATAAAACCAGTCAGGTGAAAGTTAGTTAATGAATTGAATTTTAGTATACCTGAGAAATAAGGCGATTGAGGTTGGTGTATGTTGGGCGTTCAATGTCAAGGGAACGGCGGCAGATGTCATATATGGCTTCATTGTCAAGCAGCACAGACACATCAGTGTGCTCAAGAAGGGAGTGTGTTGAGAGGACACTGTTGTAAGGCTCGACCACAGAGGTAGAGACTTGTGGAGATGGGTAGATAGTGAAACCCAGCTTGGATTTCTTTCCATAGTCCACAGACAGACGCTCCAACAGAAGTGACCCAAGACCAGAACCAGTACCACCACCCACAGCATTGAACACAAGAAAACCTTGTAGACCAGTGCAGTTGTCTGCAAGTTTCCTGATACGGTCCAAGCAAAGATCAACAATCTCTTTCCCAACTGCAACAGCAAAGATGTATCATTAGCATAAAGATATTCACGATCTATTATATCTTGATAACCACAGATACAATTTAAGTGACTTGAGTAGTTGATCCCAAGCACAACCACCAGAACTGCTTTTAATTTTTTACCGAACCAGTGCATTTTAACATACATCAAGAATTTATCATACAAAACATGATGTCTATTTAAAACCAGACCATAACAGAACATATGTAACTGCGACAAAGACCATTGCCCAAACAGCTAACATACTTAACGTCTTCACTTCTTATTCTCAAACATAGTATAGCCATGTGAACAAGACAGAAATTTAAATCATGCTATCATAACAGGCACCAAATCAGAGCATGAAGGAAATAGAGAGCTGTACTTGTGTAATGGCCTCGGGCAAAGTTGTTGGCTGCATCTTCTTTTCCACTGATCAGCTGCTCAGGGTGGAAGAGCTGGCGATATGTTCCAGTACGGACTTCATCAATGACAGTAGGTTCCAGATCAACGAACACAGCACGAGGAACGTGTTTCCCTGATCCAGTCTCACTGAAGAAAGTGTTGAAGGCATCATCACCTCCATTTGGGGTTGCATCACTAGGCATACGGCCATCAGGCTGTTACAATAAGTTTATAAAAGTCAGTAAACTGCAAAATATTCAGAAGTGCTGTCCTTACAAGCATGTGAAGAACAAAATTATGGTAAAATACACACATAGTCAGACATCATTATCATCTATATACAGTTTAAGAACACACAACTGCAATCTGTGTGGTACACACTTTTCCCAACTCAGAATCACCACAATTTCACGGCACTATTTCACAAAATATCAACAAATACTCATCAATTAGTTACAATCCACAACAAAAAACTGTTACAATGTGAAAAGAGCCTCAAGTTTCCGACATTTCTAATTGTCCTTAAATCCAAACACAAATTGATTTGAGATCATATTCACAAGTGCACTCCTGAGCAACAACGCCAGATATGATTAACCATGTCGCACCACAGAAACAGTCCAGTACATCAAAATATCAAACCACAACTTAAAACACGACAAAAGTAGTTAACCACATAAAACATATCCACAAACATTATGGTACAAGACACACGCACAATCAAACATCATTAGCATCCATTCGCAGTTTCAAATCAAACAACTTCCCTGTGTTGTACACGCAATGTTTACATGAACTCAGAATCACCAAACATAAGTTGACGATCAAATTTCAAAGACATCAACAAATACTCATCTATCAAACCCAATCCATAACAAAAAAAAAAAACCAATTACAAATTCCGACATTTCTAATTGAAATCATATTCACACGCCAACTCCTAAATATCAACTTAGCAACCTAACGTTAAATACATCAACAACACGTTTCGCCCCGCAGAAACAGTCCAGTTATTCAAACCAGAAGCAGTCCATTAAATAATCTCACACAAATAACATACACACATCCATCCGCATCACAAAAACAATCCTGTAATCTAAACAACGGCTGAAATACACAATCTAGATATCTTCGGCCACATTTCTCACTGTAACACACTCATGCATTAAACGAGAATATGCTCGTACATGATCATCTGTTTAACCAAATCAAACACAAACCTCAACATTTCTCATCACCAGCACACAAAACGGCGAAAAAAATCACAGATCTAACGATTTTCATCAATTATTTATACCTAATTAATCGAATATATTACAAACCTAACCAAATAAACAACATGAATAATCCAAAAAAATTATCAAAAAACAACATTTCAATAGATTACATTTTTCGTAACCGAAAATCATCCTAAACATAACAAATCAAAAACATCATTAAAAAAACACAATAAATTCGAAAAAAATTGCAACAACGAAACATTTCTCAACGAAAAACACAAATCATTAAAATTATTTTCGACAGACAACAGATCTAAGATTTACAATAACAAGGAACAATACTGGAAATAAAACCGAATAAATTGAAAAACAAAATAAAAGAGAAGACGAAGACGAAGGAGGAAGCGTAAACCTGAATGCCGTGTTCGAGACAGTAAAGCTCCCAGCAAGAGTTTCCGACCTGAATACCGGCCTGACCAATGTGAATCGAAATGCACTCCCTCATTTTTCCGATTCGAAAAACCTGAGAAAATCAGAAAACCCTAGGAGAGAGAAAATGAGGAAAAAATTTTGAAATTTGGGGGAAATTTTTCAAGGACGAGACGAGCGTTTATGAAGACGCTCCTCTCTCTAAATTTTCCAGTGAAGTGTGTGTGTGAAGACTGATGAAAAATGAATTTTTTTTTTATTGGAGGTGGTGGTGGTTGTGTTTATATAGTTCGAGGGTTAAGTTTCCAGGTCGGTCTTTGGGCCTCGTGGGCTTTACGATCCAGTGAAGGGGGGGCGGAAAATGCGAAACGGTTATTTTGAATTATTAATGATTAAAAAATTTTAAATTGGAAATGTTTGTTTAGACCCCCCGCTTTTTTGAATTTTGAATTTTATTCACATGGTCATCGAGGTATGAGACTTGAGAGGGAGACTATCAATTAGCCGTTTGTCGGCGTACGTAGGTATTGGGTGGCAATGGGTACAGGACCCAACCCAATCAGGGTCCATTTTTTTGAGACCCGATGGATATGGTTGAACCCAGTACCCTAAATATATGTGTGGGTCGGATATGAATCTCTAATATGAGACCTAAACCCGACCCATAGACCCGCAGACCAGAAAATTATACTAAAAAATATAAATAAAAAAAATCCTAATTTCCCACGAAGTCCTAGGGTTAGGCTTGCATTTCATTTTCCCCTTCCATTTTCAATTATTCCTTCTTGGAAACATGACCATGAGAAGTTTCAATCGTATGAACTATTTACTTGTAACAATGAGTCTTTGAACTTGTAATGTGAAATTACTTTGTTGTTTGTTTTAGACGGTTATGAAATTGATGTGTAAACTCCTTGACCTCCTAATTATGGTGCTTTAACGATTACAAATTAACCACACCGAGAAAGAATTGTCAACAATTGTAGCGCATTATCCATCTGGACCCAAACCCGGTCCAGATCCGCTAGGTCCTGACGGATCCGGGTTTGTATCTGTAAATTCTGGACCCGGTGGGTCTGAATGTGGGTCTGAATCTGCGTCCGCCATGAATACAAGGGTCTGGATATGCGTCCTAGCAGACCCGACCCATTGTCATCTCTATATATGGGTTCTATTTTTGCAAAAGGAGAATGTGCGAACTATTGTACATTTTTTGTGAGGGAATATACGAGTACAAATGATTCTATAGTGCCTATCAACTTATGGTCGCCATTATAAATGAAGTAAATCCAACCACTCATTTTTTTTTGTTTAAAATAGGTAAGAAGTACAACAGAACAGAGCTAAGTAACCCTTCTACTCACGGTATCACCAAACTTGTCCGCATATAAAATACAACAAAGAGATTAGGGGAGAGGTGAAGGCAACTCCTAATTGTGAAGGATATGATGCCCCCAACGCGCAACCTAGTCCGCAGTCTGATTAGCTTCCCTAAAGATATGTCTAATAGATACATCATTAAAATGCTGAAAAAGTAGTTTAATGTCTCTAATAATAGTACTAATCTGCCAAGGGATCTGTGATCTATCCTGCATAGCCGAGTATAACCACCAAGTTTTCTCCTTCGATATCTATGGCTGAAACTCCCAAATCCATAGCTTTAAGAGTGCCAAGTCTAAGAGCAGTAGCTTCCGCAACAAGAACATTAGTATCGCCAAGATTAGCCGCGCCTATAATGATTGGATCACCTCTATGATCACGAATAGTGTAACCTGTTGCAGCAGATTTGCCCATTACGGAACCTTCAAAGTTGAGTTTGACTACGCCCCTGTGAGGATGAGCCCACTTAGCCGCCCTTCTATCCTTGTTGTTGTCGCTTTCTGTAGATTGTAATTTAAGTGCTTGAGTTCTCTGATTGTCGTTGTGACCTGTAGAAGTAGCTGATGTAGGGAAAGCCTGCTTACGAACATACCATTCGTGAAAGGAGGACATGCTTCGAATAAGGACTTGAACAATGTTGAATTGATCATTCTTAAAAATGATTGTATTCCTTCCCTTCCAAATGTACCAAGAATATTGATGACTTTGGGAAGATCCTTGGCATTATTAACGTGATAATAGTTTAACATATCCTTAATTGTTGTAAAGGTCCTATTTGGATGATTAATCCAGCCACGGGTGCGGGGAATATTCCACAGAAGTTTAACAACCCTGCAATTGATAAAGAGGTGATCATCACTTTCTTCCTGCGTATTACAAAGTGGGCAAATGTGAGTGGAAGTATGCGGCGAGAAGCTAGCCTTTCTCTGGTAGGTAAGCCTTGTTGGAGAAGTTGCCAGATAAAAATCCTAAACTTAGGAGAGACATCACTTTTCCAAATCCATCTATATTCCCATTTGTCGTTGCTTACATTATCATGCTGATGAACCAACCAAGTAGCAGATTTGACAGTAAACAAACCAGATGGAGTTAAACCCCAGCATGCATCATCTTTGAAATTATGAGTTGGAAGAGGGATTGCTCTAATTATATCCACAATGCTAGTAGGGACAACGGCACTTAGGGCATTAATGTCCCATCTCAACCATGTGCCTCCACGAACCCACGCCTTCATTGTAATACCCCAGATTTCAGAGAAAGTTCCTAAGAGATTAAGAGCTCATATGATGTGCTTAAAGGGATTGATAGTGCTACTCATACAAACAAAGTCGACTTTCCTTTTAGGAAGCCCATGTGATAAGAACTCTACAGTTAAGCGTGCTTGATTGGGAGCAATTTCAGGATGGGTGACCTCCTGGGAAGTTTCCCAGGGTGCGCACGAGTGAGGTCAAAATGCGCCGAAAGAACCCGTGTTGGTCTGTGAGGTCAGCCAACAGCCTGGCAAGCTACCATAAGTGACTACTTCCGGCTCAGGCGATGAGTCGGGGTGTTACATTCATCCATGGTATTCAACCTTTTGCCGTCCATATTCAGTAACGGGCGGCCCTCTGAGGTGCGTGGCCCACTACGACTGAGTTGCAGGTGGTGGCGACGGTGGTGGTGGATGATGCGTGGTGGTTATAATATGATGTAATATTAGTTGCGTTGATCTACGAAGCCTTGTATGGCTTATGTTTCCTTTGACTATGGTCGTGGTTGGTCAAACTAAGCATAATCTATACGGTGGTAATGGTCGCCAAATCTTTGTAATTCGGCCTTAGCAACTAATCTCCGATTACGAGAATTTGGGCCGTTGCTGCATGCCTCATCAACGGAACCGAAAGAAGTAATCTATGGCAGCTCGCCAGCTAGTGTACAGCCCCCACAGACCATCACTGGTCCTTTAGCGCACCTTGATCTCACTCGTCCGCACCCTGGAAAACTTCCCATAAGGTCACGCATACTAAGACTACTCCCCAGTCAGCACGCTTCCAAAAAAGAAATTCGACTTTGTTGGTATGAGTAGCACTGCAAAGCCCTTTAAGCACTCAAATGAGCCTTGTATATTTTTAAACCTTCTCTGAAATATGGGGTATTATATTATAGTCTTGGGTCTTGACTACATTCAAACAATGACCGAGCAAGTAAGTATAAAAAGTAAACTAAGAAGGAAAAAAAAATTCACCAACGAACTTCCACATCGCCGGCGCCGTTGGCAATTGTCACATTAGCCTTTGAATCTTCCATCTTCACTTAGGAAGGATTCATGAAATGTTCACATATATATCATCTAAAGTCCCCCCCAAAAAACAAAATCAACCTCAAGGAACGCTGAAAATCATCCAAAACAATACTTGAATAAAATCATCATAAAATTAAACAAATATTACAAACACAACCAAATTTGAAGCAAGTAACAATAAGAAGTAACTAGCGATTAGCTGATAAACTCAGAGCAAATGCATATTAGTAATCCTCATTCGATTTTAAACTTTGATCATATCAGATTTCTTAACGATGATTATGATTTGGATTTGATCAGGCAGTTAACAACCGTTGATGATCATTCTACTTTTGGTGCAAATTTCTGACTTTAATTTGATGATATCAAATTTTAGTGGGCACAATTCTTGAAGAAGTCATAATTGTGATATACATCATACATGATTTGTCCTTCATTTTCCTCCGTGTTTTCGAATAAAGTGAAGAAATGTAAATGCTTTTTTTTTTTTTTTTGCAAGCTCTATGTATGAGAAATTGAATTTCTCATGTGAGAAATCAGGGGGTACGCTTGATTTCACATGTTGGAAAACGTATGGGGGTCAATTAGTACATTAAAAATTTATGAGAGTTAGTTTCACATATGACTATATGAGCAAACGTATGTGGCTCGTTTACCATCACTTTATTAATGTTGGAATAAATTGTATTGTACAGGGTGAGAATCAGAGTGAATAATATTGGTGTGACTCATGTTTTTGTAGTAATTAGTAAATGCATAGTTTTCTTTTTATTGTTATTTATTTTCATTTAATTTAAGGTAAAGATGCATAGTCACTGGTTTATGAATCAACAACAACTAGTTTTTGTACCCGTGAAATTACGGGTCTATTTTTTTTCTTCCTTTCAAGTGAAAATTGTGGATGTTTCTATGACTAACTTTGCGTAATCTATCATTGCGCCACCTTCACCAAAAATTAGGTTTTTGACATAAGAAAGTAGCACATGTATAATCTGAACTCGCACGTAAAACTTATTGTATCTAAATTCTTGATATCTTATTTGTGTACCTTTCTTGAAATTGTGTAAGCAGGGTGAAAAAAGGGACCAGAGTTAACAAAATAGAGTTGATATAATTTGAAGCCAAATTTTTAAAAAAATTAATTAATAAGCAGATTAATGAGTACGTTATACGTAAGAATATTAAAGTCATTTGGTTAGTTCATGAGTGATTAACGCTTTGAGTACAATACTAATATGATAAGTTTCCTAGATTACATCTATTTTTTCACTCCAAATCTAAGGGAAACGGAATGGGAGGGGGTTCTTGAACATCATTATTAATCCAAACGTGGTGGTACGATTGACTATAGTATAATTAGTGATAATCACCATATTCAAGATCAATATTATAAAGTAATTAACGATAGGTACGTAACAGACCCTCTCTAACCCAATGGAATTCTCGCTCTCCCATATAAGCACCAGTTTACCGTGTACAAACTTCATTTCGCTCTTTTCGGATATATATATGTGTTCCCATTTAAAAATCAAATAATGGAGTGTCCATTTTATTTGAAAAAATGAAAAGAATGTCGACTCATTTTATTCGAAAAGAGCGAAATGAAGTTTTTGAATTTGTACCAAATGACACGTATATAAAGTGACTGTAGAAACATTAGTTTAAATTCCTTTAAGAACGTATTGAGACAATTATCCTTTGATTTTGGTATGCTTTTCTAAACCAGTAGAGATGCTACCTTAATTTTTATCGTTGAGAATAACAATATTATCGTTGCAAACATTATTTCAAAACTCAAGAATAACCGTGATTTGCATATCACAATGGACAATGTCATGAGTTGACTAACATTTTATGAATTTGTAGTTGGTGTATGTGTAAAATTTAGTAAAAAATAATTGTCTTCTAATTGCATGCAAGATCAAAAATATTTGTGACCAAAACGATAAACTTTCATTATAAAAAAAAAAAGACTTTTAGTACAACATAATAAGTTGAAATAATTTCTATCTTAATTTATAACTAACAATAATTTGTATGTATGTATAAACATATAAATGATATAAAATCTAACTACGATTGTTACATGAAATCACTAAAAGTTGTCAATACCCCTCTAAATTGTTGTGAGAGACAATTATCTACACTACCAGTTTCATCTCTCCTCTCGTAACTTAATTTCTCTCTTTGGACATAACGCTCATGTATGACGTGCATTTTTTTCTTACTAACTTCAAACAAACAACTCAAGTATATATATAGCATGTCGATCAAACATGTAATTGACAAATTTGGCAAACGAAAATCCAAGAGACACAATATTTAATACCACTATTAAGATCATGAGTAATTATTTGAATAATGAAACTTATGATAATAATTAAACTTAAAGAAGTGGAAGTGCTTTATAAACTCTTGCTTGGAAAGGCAGCTCAAGAGATGTTATTCATCTGATTTAATATGAGATTGACACATAAGCTGATGACATTGAATTAAACTTAAGACAACTAAGCCTAATCATTCTGGGCATGCCACGTGATATTTGTGAAACTATTTTGTTAGCCTACTAATATTAAGTTATTAAGTTATTAATTTTGAGCCTAATCATTCTGGGCATTTCTTAGTTAGGTGAGATCTAGTAAGTAATATAAACTTATTAATTTGTTGTAAGTGATGAAATGATTTCATTTTTATGATTAAACAAAGAATTGTGGAAAGTAACAATTAAATATATATCTCATCACTTCACTCCTCTAACTTATTACTGAAAAGGAAATATATATGTTTAATTTTTTTGGAGAAGTTCTTGAATGAATTATTGTTATATTTTGATATGCTTCTTTTAACTGAGAATGATGAATCATACATACTTTTTCAATTGTAATGGAAAATATGATTGATCAAATGACCAAATTCTAATTTAACAATATGAGTAGCATAAATAACCATATATATATATATATATATATATATATATATACCAATGTATAGACATTGATTATTTGAGAGCACAAACACAAACATTAGACTGTTTTATTTGATAACACATACAATGCCTAAAATCTAGTTATAATTGATTCGTAAATTTATTAAACGATGCTAATATTCCTCTTGTAAGATAAAATTATCGACACCACTATCTTCATATCTAATTTCCTAATATAATTTCTCTCTTTCAACATGCCTTTCATGTATAACATGCATTATTTTCTTACCAACTTCAAACAAATAATTGCGTTATATATATACTACCTTAAACTAACATGTAACTGACAAATTTGGCAGACCAAAAGGCAATAGACAATATTTAATACGAGTACCATTATGAAGATTAATAATGATTTGAATAATAAAAATTATATTTTGAAGAAGTTAAAGTGTTTAAACGTTCAATAAGGCATATGAAAAGATGTTATTCATTTTATTTAAGGGACTGGCACATAAGGTGATGACGTAGCTAAATCACTCTCAACATGCCACGTAGGATTAGCGAAATTTTTATGTTAGCCTATTAATATTATTACTAGTTTTTGTTCCCGTGAATTCACGGGACTGTAATCGATTATTGGTTTAGTTATATATAAATGTGGTTCGTTCGTCACTTTCAACACTTGTTGCTCGGCAGTGGCATCACAACGGCCAATACGAAGATCAAAATAGTTAAATTTTGGAACTTGATACTTGGAAGAATAACTGCATGAGTACTTTGAGCACAACATATATACATATCTTAATTAAGAAACCAACAAAAAGATTCTTGATGTCTACAAATTTTTAGCTCACTGATCCATACTTGCTTTTGTATGGTTTACTTCATTTGAGCGAAGTACACCCAGGAAATGCAAAGTATAAGTCAATAATGTACATGAAAACATAAAAGGAGACGATTCTCAACCATTGTTGATTTGTCGTAGCCTTCCACACGATTTCCTATTTTACATAATTGATATGCTGACATTGAAAATCATACCTATGCGGTTCACACCAATGCTTAAAAATCTCACAGCCACGTATTCATCTTATTAAACTCGACCAAGATTTTTAGCTTCGTTGATTTTTCGTTTGTCATCTCTAATCTTCCTCATGAGTTGAAAGCATCTGTGTCATAGGCTTGAGGCCAGGGGCCCTTGAATCGTTCACATTATCACAACTCTAATTATAATGTAATCTGTGTCAACTCCATAAGATCTTAAGAGGGGCACTGAGTTTGGGTTGTCATCTGCATATTTCTGCATTTTGCTGGAGAAAGGCATACTGAAGCAGCTGCAAAAACAAATTTTGGATCAGTTTGCAGTTTTGCACACGGACGAAATGAGCTCCATTGTATCGAATGCTGATACCAGTAAGAATTATTTATCGCATTGCAACAAAACCCTTTCAACCTAAAAAAGGTGTTGATAAATATGTATTTCTGTACATCCTAGCAGGCTGACATACTATTTGGGCTACGCATTAAGTTTTAGACGTCTTGAAGGTGTTTTGCCCCTTGCTCCACCATTGTATATTAAGTCAAGAAATTAAGTCTGACATGTTAACAAAGAAAAATCGCATTAAAATCGGAATCAGATATATATAAAGGTACTAAAACCATAACATA
Source organism: Spergularia azorica (assembly GCA_038382645.1). Taxonomy (NCBI): domain Eukaryota; kingdom Viridiplantae; phylum Streptophyta; class Magnoliopsida; order Caryophyllales; family Caryophyllaceae; genus Spergularia; species Spergularia azorica. The sequence goes on along the minus strand of JBBYHQ010303752.1, from coordinate 618 downwards.
GTAATTCATATCAAAGTGTTCCACTGCAAAACAATATTAGTTCGGTGATCTAAAAGATCAAAATGTTGGCAGGACTACATACCAAATGAAGGATCCAAGCCTTGAACAAATTCAGATGGGCATCACTACCAAAAGAATTGTTTCAGCCAACTATCTTTACAAAAAAGGATTTGCTTCAATTGGTTAGTGGAGGTTTAAAGCAGGTAATAGTTGCGTCTAAAGAGTGCTTACTCCCTAATCGCTTCATTAGTCGAAGGTGATAGTATTACCTTGAGCATGTTCTTTTCCGATTACTCTATTCTTATAAGCCAGTAAACTCTGCTATTATGTGAAAAAAATGGCCATATCATCAGCGAGCCTTGAGATAGTGATCACCTATAACTCTATAAGTATTCGTCTGAATTCACGTTTACTCAAAACTCATCATGTCTTCCAAATTATGAGATACCGAGATGAGTGAGCATAAACCTTCTTAAACGTAAAAGAACTCAAAATTCTAAACTAAAAGAATACTACAAATGAATAAGTAATTTTGTAAATTTCTTTCATAATTTGAAGGCCAGGTTAGGTGAAATTGTATCAACTTGAAGCGTCAAACTTAAAAAGTTTCCCATTGTT
>JBBYHQ010303736.1:0-18764 GCA_038382645.1 Spergularia azorica | reverse complement strand
TTAGGACCCGTTAGAAACGGGTCCGGGTCCGGGTCCATGATTTTGGAGCGGGTACCCGTTCATGCTCACCCCTATTATTGTTTGTGAACGGCTGGTAATAATAGGATCGAGGCAATGCAGATGATATCTCTCTACCAGAAGTTCCTTCCAAGGGATTCAAGATAGCATCACTGCCTCTAAGAAATCAAGAACAATTCGGCCACAAAACTTGATACGTCTTCTGGCAATGCGTGCAACATTAAGGCGTATCGTCCAGTTATGGATTTTGCGGTAGATGAGGAGTTTAGTCGTCGTGGCAATAGCCTGCTGATGCCGGGGGTGTGTTCAAATGTGAGCAATGAAATGTTGGCCACTCGTACCGATATTGCTATTGCTCACATCTTTCGTGATTGGAATCTCTTGGCAGATTCTCTTGCAAAGAAAGCAAGATGTATGTTGTCCCCTTAATCAAAGCCATTTTCACTCGGCTCTGGATGAAGACCTTCGACATGTCTTTGATGAAAAATTTATTTTCATGATTTATAAGTAGGGAGTGTATTTGATACAATGTCATCTCAAGAAGTGTCATTTTAAAACCCCACCCTCTCCAAACATTTGGTTTATAATTGAATTCCACATTCTCAAATGATGGAATTGAAATGATTACAAATTTTCAAATTATTGTTTCCAAACGCTACCTAAATGAACGGATCCTTATTCCTAATTGACCTAATGTGAACTGGGACGCCTCGAATTTGACACGAAACCAAATTGAAATTAGAGACTTGAATTGACTCGATCCGAACTTCATTCCTTAAATTCACGAATTGAATATCAAACGTTATATGGTAATAGGGTTTCCACAGATAACTAACATTCCCCCGGCCAATTCGATTCATCGCATCTCAAAATTTCAGCGCAAAAAATCAATCATGGGTGATCTTCCAATGGAGTTGATCACAGAGATACTCTTGAAACTCCCTGTAAAATCCCTCGTACGATTCTGCTGTGTATCAAAACCATGGGAATCTTCAATCACAAGCCAAGATTTCGTCAAGCTTCATCTCCAAAAATCCAAGGAAAACAAAACCAATCAAGAGATCATTATTCGAGACTGTTACATCTTTTCCCTGGACTTTCCCACACTCAATCAAGTCTCTCCGATTGAACACCCGCTTAAAACTCCAAATTTTGGAACTGAAGTTCTCGGTTCTTGTGACGGTTTACTTTGTTTGTCGAATGGTGAAGAGGAGGGAATGGACGGGACTATTTTCTACAACCCGGCAACCCGAAAGCGCCATGTATTGCCTGCTTCGCCTATCGAATACCCCGAGTGTTCTTGGGGTTATGAGCGGTTGATTTACTGGTTCGGGTATGATCATATGAATGATGATTATAAACTTGTTAGGGTTATTCAGTTCGCTGTGTTCAAAGGGTTTCGTAGGCATGATTATTTTAATAGTGAAGTCAAGGTTTATAGCTTAAATTCGGCTTCTTGGAGAAGAATTGGCGATTTTCCTCGTGATTATTACCTTTCGTATAAAAAGGCATCGGGGATTTATGTTAAGGGGTGTTTGCATTGGGTTGTGACCCGGAATCCTGACTCTGATGGCACCAAGTTTATCATTTCGTTCGATTTAGGGTCCGAGGAGTATAAGTTTGTGCCAGAACCAGAGTATTCATCCGATGACGAATTTCATATGAATGTGGACGTTTTGGGAGAGTGTTTGTGTGTGTCGAGCAATTATGTGGGTGTGAAGTTTGAAGTGTGGGTCATGAAGGAGTATGGTGTTAAAGAGTCGTGGTCTAAGTTGTTTACGATCACACAAGGGGGGATTATGGGTTGGTTTGAATATGTGAAACCTTTGGCTTATTCGAATGATGGTTCGAGTGTTCTGCTTATACGGGAAAGAGGTATGGGTGTTGTGGGTAGTCAGGATCTGATTTGGTTTAATTGGGAAGCACAAACAGTCGAGATTGTGGTCCGTCGCGTTTGCAGGATCTTAGAATGATGGTTGAAAGCCTTGTTCCTCTTGAATGTCATCAGAAAAAGAAGGACGAAAAGCTTGAAAAGAAGAACGATCAGCTTAAACAGAAGGCAAAGAAGTCTAACAAGAAGAGGTATACCAACTAATTAAACTGTACTTTGTTTTAAGTCTTGCTTTACTTTATGTCTGTACTAATCTGTCTTATTGAAGTCTTGCTTTACTTATGTATGTAGTAAGCTGTCTTGTTGCCTCTTACTTAAGATTCATATTCATAGAAAATAACCCTGAGACATTGATCATGTTTTTGCCACATTATTATCGTAACTTTGTTTGTCGACTACTTTTTTTTTTTTTTTTTTATCTATTTTACCATCGAAATTACCCAATAAAAAAATATTATCGTAACTTAGTAGGAACTAACCTAATAAAGAACCCTGAGACATTGATCATGTCGTTGCCACATTATGTCATCCGACTGGTTAATTTACCAATCTAATGTCATTGTCCATTCTATGCTGTTGCTCTCTAAAATGTGTTGTACACTGTTTTGTGGTTCTACACTAGTGGCTAATGATATATCATTGGTTTTTGGGTCTTTGGTAGGGGCGGTATGGATGGTTTCCTTTCGAAAGGATTCAATCTGAAGCTTTAAGGATACTCCAGAAATTGGTGAATTGAAATTCAGATGTGCGAGTTAGTTTTCATTTCCACTATAAAAAGTTTTCAGTACACTTTCGATTGATATCTGTCTATCACCCTTTAATCGGGTTTAATGTTGATGATTTTTCATGTTAGCAGCTTTAACGTGATGTTGCTTCCTCATTTGATTGTGTATGTCTTCTCTTCATCGTTAATTAACAGGTACATTGTTGGTTCTGGCAGGGCTATTCCAAAGTGTCTGGCCTTGGATTTAATTTGTGCTGATCGACGAAAATTATTTTGAACATAATTAGTCCCTTGATTGCTCTAGATATTGCAGCTACCTACTCTGATGATTTTCTCCAATTGCTTGGATTTATTCGTTCGTAGGAATCACTATTATTTACCAGTAATCGTAAGGTTGTAACTTGTTTGTGGTGACTCTTAAAACCAAAAAAATGTTTCTCATGAATGTTCTATCAGTGGCACTTGAGATGTTACGCTGGTGGGTAGTCGAAATTCTTTTAATCGTGATAATACGTTATCGAGGTGAGGTTGAGAGATTATTAGCTGTGGTTAATTCGGGTTTAAAATATGATTAATGAATCAAACGGACTTCGGTTAGAAAAAGAATCTCAAGTTGATCATTTTAGAGTTTCCATCGTTAATCAGCTACTCGAGTTTACAATTATTCTGAAAAAATAGGTGTAGATGGTTAAAATTTACCATATATAGCATCATCAAATTTGACCAACTAAACTTGTTTGGTACTACCACTAACTTATTAATTTTTTGTTAAACGTAATTTAATTTGAAAGAAATAAAAAGCTAATCTACCAAAAAAAAAAAACAGGTTACTCCATAGACTTAATCAGGTTTTGACAAATAATAACCGCAGATTAACAATTAGTTTGGATAATTAGGGTTGCGGACATTGGAGTTGAAGCTTAAGGGTGTGTTTGGCCAAGCTTCTGGAGTGTTTCTGGGTCTTGGAAACTGGAAACTGGCCAAACACACAAAACTGAGAAACTGTTTCTGGTTTCTGAGAAGCACTTCTAATGTAAATTTGTTCATCAGAAGTAGAAGCTCCAGTTTGGAGCTCTTCCTCCAGAAGCTGTTTCTGAGGAGCACTTTTGGAGAAGTTGGAGCTTGGCCAAATAGACCCTAAGTTTGCCGCTCGCTCCAATGTTGTGCCACAATGGATCATGATCCACACGATCAGACAAGCCCTGATCATTCCCAAACTTTCCACGACGACAACGAGGGAAACCGAAAATCGAAACGGCTGCGACAGTGTTCCGGCAAAGAAGAAGATAGAATAAGCAGCTTTCTAGACGAAATCTTAGTCCACATTATTACCTTCCTTCCAATCAACAATGTTGTCTGATGTCTCTACCGTTCTCGTCTCGAAACGCTGGACGTCCCTCTTTTTTTGAAAATTAGACGTTGATAAAAGAAGGTAAATCCACGTTACAAACAAAACAACAAGAAGTTGTAACATCAACTACAACAAGCTAATCACAATCAATTGTACTTCTAAAAGGCTGGACGTCCCTCTGGAAATTACTCCCCTCGCTCGTTTTTCACCACCGTGGTTTTATTTCCAATGAGTTCATCTGCCGTGTTCACAAGACCCTTCTTTACTACGACACCAACGACAATATCCAGCGCTTTTGTTTGGCTTTCATTCTCAGACGTAACAATGAAGGATATGATGAGGTCGAACGAACTTCGTCAGCTGGTGGGCTCTACCCTCGAATACTAGACCGGTGCGACATCGATTCATGGGTTTATACCGCAACTAGACTCAAGGTTAAAGAGCTTGAGCTCATGTTTAACGAGAGACGCAACTCTTTTAGATATCATGGCCTTTCCTTTGAGTATTATAACCTACCTCGTTCGTTGTTTAGACATAAATTGCTGACGAGATTGCGTTTGAACTATTGTGGTTTTCGCAATTGCCCCAAGGATGTTCAATGGACTTCTCTACGGAGTTTATCGATTAACTGTGCCGAGTTTTATTATGAGGAACAATTGGGAAGACTATTAGGGGCGTGTGCGAAATTAGAGTGTTTGGAGTCGATGTCGTGTGTAGGAACCTCAAGGAATTGAGCCTTGGTGATTGTGGGATGGGGACGACGGTAAGAATTTCGGCTTCGAAATTAGAGTTACTGGTCATCTCGGGGGTTCTGCTTTACGAGGAGTTTGATGTTTGGGGTGATTTACCCTACTTATCCGAGGCTAGAATTCTTCAGTATGCAAGGAAGAGTATGGTTTACGAATCACAGGGTATAAGTATGATCAGTATCAAAGACATACTACGTGTTGTACGACATGCCAATACACTGACCCTGGGTCCTGGGAACATGGTGCCTCCAAGTAACGGAATGGGATGGGATTAGGGGGGGAGTGGTAACAAGTTCCGTTACTTTACCTAAGCTGTTTGGTTCACTAAAAAAATGGAATGGAATCATTTTTTAAGGGCAAAACAGTAAATTAATAAATTACCCCAACCCCTTCTCTTCCTCTCTCCTGGCCCCTCAACTTCCCCTTCCCCACCCTACCACCACCGCAAAACCGCCGCCACCGAGCACCACTACCACAGGAGCCGGCGAGGTCATCACCGGCTGACTTTTACGGCGCCGGTAACACCTCGCCCAGCCCACACGAACCAGCCACAAGCCCATTCCCACCCAATTACATTATCTAGCCACCCTTTCTCCTTCTCTCTCCTCCCTTGCTAGCCACCACATCTAACCAGCGAAAGGTTGATTAGGCCTTGTGGATGGCGACATAGGAGGTGGCGACTGGCGACGGTGGAGAAATTGGTGGTTGGTGATGATGCCTAGGAAGTTGTAGAAGAGAAAATGGAGGAAGAAAGAGAAGATGGAGGAAAAGGAGAGACGAATTAGGAGAAAGAAGGCCACCGCGGTGGTTGCCGGATGAAGATCGGCCGGCCGGTGTTATTTCCGGCCTTGGTGGGGTGGGGTGGGGAGGTGAGGGATGAGAGAGAAAATAAAAAAGGGGGGAATGGAATTTTTTTTTTTTGAAAATTAGATGTTGATAAAAGAAAGGTAAATCCACATTACAAACAAAACAACAAGAAACGGAAAGTTGTAACATCAACTACAACAAGCTAATCACAATAAGTTGCACTTCTAAAAGGCATGAAAATGTAGTTTTCATCAAAGAAATTCTTAATTTCTTCATTTTGGGGGAGTGGGTTAAAGGAGGGTAATGGAGTGGGAAAAAATAATTTTAAACCAAACGATAAGTAACGTAATCGGAGTGGGATTCCGTTATTTGGTCTCAAAAAAAGACCAACCAACATGCACTTAATACTTTATTATACTGTATACGAATTCCCGCTTTGTGGCTTGAATTTGTGAGTCCGACTATTCTAACCAAACGTAAACAATCTAAAAAGCGTAGCGAGTACCAATTAAGCTAACTAGTCTTGCACTGTTCATCGGGAAAGGAATCACTGCAACTCTTGGAGGTAGATTGACCTTGTTTTTATTGTTGTTGAATTGAACCTCTTTTTGTTGTTGGTTTGTATCCTTAATACCCTTGTTATATAATGTCGTCTAATTTCCAAAGAAAAGATTGACCAAATCTAATTGATACTCTCAACTTATTAAAATATATGGACTATAAACCATTAGAATTTCTTTTAGCGTGAACGCCAACCTGTATGGTTCATGTGATGTCCATCGTACTTTTTCAAACATGTTACTTTCGTATACGTACTAAAGCTCCGATCTGATCCGTTAGCGTTTACGATATGAGATGAGATGCCAATTCATATTAGTTGATTCCAAATAATTTTGGTACTAAGTATTTGTTGTTAATGTCATTTGTCATTGATCTTGCTTAGCTTATTGAAGATATCATTTAATTGAGATTGGCACATACATATAATTATTGCTTTGTTCTGCTTCAGGATATGTTTCCTGTATCACTGCCTTATTCATTCTCGGGTTGTAAGAGTTTAATTCTGAATATCGAACGTAACGATTGGTCTCTTACTGGATTGCCGAGTATTCTTGAGACTTGCCCTAAGATGGAGACATTGATCATTTGTTTGAAAGAGAAGACCTCTTTTAACAGTGTAAGTTTTACTTATTTTAAATCAATGCTCAGATAAGATCGGATCCATTCAACTCAGATTAGAAAACTTTAGTTCTATTAGATATATAGTAGGGCCATTTGGATTCTGACTGGAGTCGAAACTTCGCTATTCTTTGGTTTTGAGATATAATAAAGAGATAGACTTCTGACTTCTATGATTGCTCAATCACATATTGTAGGTGGGAGGCGATGTTGGAAATGAGGACGGAAAGACCTTTTCGATGCAAGTCAATGGCAATGATAATAGCCAGCCGCGAAATCTGAAGTTTGTCAAGATAAATGGAGTCGTTCCGGGTTCAGAGGAGGCTGAAGATGTTATTGGATTTGTACAGTTTATATTGAAGCATGGAAGAGTATTGGAGAAGGTGTCAATACATACAGAGTGGAGATTCTTCAACTCTTCGAAAATGAGCACCTTATCTGACTTGTCTCAGAAGTAGTTAAATTGTCCACGATCATCTCCATCTGCTGTTGTTCAACTCACTAGTAGTAGTGATAGTTCCGAGAAAAATGACGAGGGTTTATTGTCGGATGAAGAGATTGACTATTATGACGACTATGACTATATTGAAGACTGATAGTAACATACAGACGTATAATTATCTTTAGAAACCATTGAATAATTTCGGCTTTGAATTTCTCATTAATTGGATTTAGCCAATGTTATACACCGTAGCATAATTGTCCATATGTAAGATCAACATACATCAGCCTTAGGACACCCTGGCTAGAAGGGTGACCTGATCTCGTTTCCTGTACCCCGCTTACCTTATTAAAAAAAAAAAAAACATACATCAGCCTTATTGCGAATTGTAAGTTGTAACTAGGTACTTGCCTTACATGAGCTACTACGTGCTAACTGGTTTTTGGGGTTCACCCCACCCAAATTAGGGTGTATATATGGAAAAGACGTCGGAGGGGGGGGGGATTGAATGGGAGCTCCATGAATTTCAGCTGATCAAGCCTCAGCCAATGAAATTTTCGACAAAAAAAAAAAATACAGGGTTGTTAAAACAGAGGAATCTATAAGGCAAGGGGCAACTACATATATGGAAAAATATTAGAAATTCAATAAGACAGCTTATAACATACATTACATAAACTATAAAGTAAAGCTGCTCGATCATTCTTATACTTCTTGTTAGACTTCATTCCCTTCTGTTTAGGCGAGTTGCTTGATCATTCTTCTTTTTAGGCTTTTCTTCCTTCTTTTTCAAATGACATTCAAGGGGAACAAGGCTTTCCACCATCATACGTGTATCGTGCAAGGGCGGCAGACCGGGAACTTCCACAATCTTGACAGTTTGAGCTTCCCAATCAAACCAAATCAAATCCTTACTGTTTCGAACGAGCAGAACACTCGAACCATCATTCGAGTAAGCTAAAGGTCTTACCCATGAAAATGAACCTATAGTCCCCCCTACTGTGATCGTAAACCGTTTAATCCACGACTCTTGCACACCGTACTCCTCCATGATCCACAAGTCGCTCTTCCCACAAAAGAAATTCCTCGTCAAAACACACAAACACCCTCCCAAAACGTTCATGTTCATACCAAATTCGAATTTCAGGTCCCCTGGTTCAGCAAAAAACTTAAACTCCTCGGACCCTAAATTGAACGAAATGATAAACGACTTGAACCCATTACACCCATACCAGTTATCATCCGGATAACGGTTCACAACCCAATGCAAACAACCATTAACATGAATTCCCAATGCTCTTGGGTCCATCATGTAATGTTTACGAGGAAAACCAAATATATTTCTCCAAGAAGCCAACTTTAAGCTGTAAACTTAGACTTCGCTATCAAGCTTACTACATTCAGGCCCAACAAACTGAGCAACCCTAACAAGCTTATAATCATTTCTGACATGATCATAACCAAGCCCGTAAGTAACCTCAGTGCCATAGACCCAGTTCGCACTTTGAGGGTACTCGATCTTACATTTGGGCAATGGGTGGTACATCCGGGTTGCCGGGTTGTAAAAGATAGTCCCCTCGTCCTTTTCCTCCTGTTCGCCATTCCACAAACAAAGTAAACCATTACAAGAACCCAGAATATACAAATCTTCAAGCGGATGATTTATGAGAGAGATTTGATTGAGTGTGGGAAAGTCTAAGGAATAAAAGTTCACGTCTTGAATGAGTAGCGCTTGATTGGTTTTGTTTTCCATGGATTTTTTTAGATGAAGGTCGATGAAATCTTGGCTTTTGATTGAAGATTCCCATAATTTCGAAACACATCGAAAACGTACTAGAGATTTTACAGGTAGTCGTAAGAGTATGTCTGTGATCAGCTCCACTGGAAGATCACCCATGACTATATGCTCTGCTTTTTGAAAAAACAGTTAGATAAAACTATCAAAAGAGTTCGAGATATATACCTCTTGTAGCGTGAATTCCCATATAAGGTAGCTTGTCGGCTACAATAACAATGGGACTAACTAATCGTTTTTTGCTATTTTTCCTTGCTCATAAGTCTACGGCGGCTCTCTTGGGGCTCACATACATAGGTTTCTCTACAAACTTAAACAATTAAACCAACTTAAATAATCTCTTACCCGTACTATTATCAAGCAAGCACAAATCTAATCAACAATAAATCAAACCCAATCAGAATTTCCTTATCCAAAATTTCAGTACACACGGTGCATAAACGGATCGGACCACACTACAACTCGCATTCAATCACACAAATATATAGGGTATTATAAATTTATAACCGCAAGAATAATTTTTGTAGTGGTAGACATTGTGTTACCTCAAACCCGCGAAAGTCAATCCGAATTTGCTCAAAAACGTGACCCAAAAATCGATAGAATTACGAGAGGGGGCACTGAAGAAAATCCTCGGTGGTAACGCCGGACAATCAACAAAACTCGTTTGATGGTAGCGTGATGATCAAGATGATGATTAGGACAGTGTGATTATAATCTTGATGGTATGATATCAGAAGAATGATGATGATCGATGATGGTGAGAGGTGATGGGGAAGCAGAGGTCTAACGGGTGAGAGGAGAGAATCAAAAGGGTTTTGTTTTTATTTTTCCTTTTCTAACAATGATGACAATTTCTTTTCATTTTTTTTTTTGTACGTACATATCTCTTTTTTTTTTTTCCTTTCCTTTTGCTAGTAGGAGAGAAAAAGATCTTTGCATTTTCAAAACCCGATCCGAAATTCATTTTAAGGCGGTACGAATAATTCGACTCAAATAATTAAGATAACCAAGATGTAATTATAATGAGTAAGGCAAAATAATATTATAAAATTATTTGAAATTTCGGGCCGTTACATTAATTAGGGACTTAATTGTTTTCACTTTGATTATGTTGAGATGCATTTAGAATTTGCAGAGTCGAAAGTTCACTACTGTTTGGTTTTGAAATATAATGGAGTGAATAGACGCCCGACTTCTATGATTCTCCTATCTATTAGGGGTGTAAACGAACCGAGCTTGCTCGCCAAGCCCTCGGGTTCGGTTCGGTCAAAGCTCGGCTCGTACTCGGATTGACCTAAATGAGCCGAGCTCGAGCACCTAGGTGCTCGGCTCTCTAAAGCTCGAAAGCTCTTTTTTCCAAAAATAGCTAATTTTTATTATTAATATTTTATATTATATAGAAAGTTATGCTCAACTTTTACTAGTTGAAACGTTAAACTTATTGTAATGTGTCTACTTTGTATGATTTAGTGTAGTATATATAAAATACGTTGCATTTTTGTTGCGCACATGGCTACGGAACCGAGCTCGAGCGAGCCCAAACCCGAGCATGGGTTTTGCGAGCTGGCCGAGTCCGAGCCCCAAAATGGCAGTACCGAGCCAAGCCCAAACATGCGATGCTCGGGCTTGGTTCGGCTCGTTTACACCCCTATCAGATGCTGTAGGTGTTGTGAGGAATTAGAATGTAAAGTTCATGTCGTCTTGGTAAATGTCCTATAGTCATTGGCTTGGGCTTCAAGTCATGTGCTGTATATATTGTCCTAAGATCAATGCAATACACACAATTTCTTCCTCAAAATCTCGTATAGTCTTAACTTTTACCATGGTATTAGAGTGCATGGGAGGCGATTCTGGAAATGAGAACGGAAAGAGCTATGACGCAAGTCAATGGCAACAATGGCAACTATAATAGCCAGCCGCGGAATCTAAAGTTAATTAAGATTAATGGAGTCGTTCCGGTTTCAGAGGAGTTGTAGATGTTATATATTGTATTTGTAGGAGTTTATAATGAAGCATGGAAGAGTACTGGAGAAGGCCGGAGTCAATACATACAGAGTGGGGATACTTAATTAAACTCTCCGAAAATGAGCACCTTATTATTTGGGTTGTCTCAAAAGTTGTTAATTTGTCCACGATCATACCATCTGCTGTTATTCAACTCACTAGTGATAGTTCTGAGAAAAATGACGAGCCTTTTTTCGAACATTACGTGGTAAGTGGTTCCATCCAACTTGGTGAACTTGATTAGCAAAGGAAAAACGGAACCCCAAACACTTTTTTCTAACACCTTAATTTTTTTTTTTTCTTTTCGGAAAATTCACGTGGTACCCTCAAACTTTGACTGATTGCACATAGTACCCAACCTGACAAATTTGTGCACATAGTGTCCCTGAGGTTACTACTTTAATTTGTGCACATGGTACCCAAATAGTAACCTCCAGTAATAATTCCGTTAAGTGAGAATAATGTGTTAATGTTTGGGTAAATTAGTTAATTAAAGTGGGGTATCGACGGTCGAAAAATCTTCAGGTGGCGACAGTGTTGGGCTGGTCGGAAAATATATCACCACAAAGTATGGAGACATAAACGGTGATGCACAAAAAGCAAAAGAAGTTACACAAATTAGAGCCAAGCGAGCCTCCTAGCTGATGACTAAAAATCTGGCCCGAATCCTTGATTTTATTCTTTTTTGCTAACTTTGTAAAAATACTAGTTTACCGACTTGGGCGACGCTTGATTTAAGGTGTTTTTTTTTTTTTAATAGGGTACAAAAGTAGTACTCCATACAGGTAATAAAGCTAAGGTAACAAAAAAAAAAAAAAAAAAAAATATAAAGCTAAAGTAAGTGCAAATTAAAATGTTAATAATTGATTTTGGAAACAATACAAACTCTTTTATTGTGCTAATGAAATACGAAATATAAGTTAAGATAAAATAAGATAAGATAAAATAAGGAAGCTCTTAATTAAGAGGGTCCACGTAACAACTAGTAGCTCTCAAAAAAAAAAAAGGTAACAACTAGTAGGCGCCCAGGCACATATAATTAGAGATCACGAGCATGCATGTGCCACAACACTGGTGAGGGTTGCTGTGGCAAAGGGTGTAAGCCGGACTACACTGGAGTTTCTTTTCAGCACTTTGTCTAATAATCATCGGCTCATCAGCAGCATCAACATTCTTCTGTGTTTCCGCTCCGGCAGCTATGACGGCTTGCTCGTATGCTTCAACAAGCTTCACTTCCTCCTATGCCAATTCCAATAGTGCATTGCCCTCATCTGTTGTTCCAATATTCCTCGCCGCACTCGGACCTATTCATTAATTACTAGCGAGTTAGCATATACTATATGGATTCAGATCCCCTGTAATTATTTTTTTATAGAGTTGATAGAGTTTGCTATAAACGAAAAATATAATTTAAAGTGCATTTATGAAAATAAGAGATAAATGCACATGTTACAGTTAATTTTCCATTTTAAGTAAACTCTACCGTGTAAAGTTATTTTTCAACTCCAGGGGATCTCAATCCATACTATATATATAAACCAAGAAAATAAATATACGCGTCCAGACTCATCTACTATTAGTGAGCAACTATATATATTAGCGATAATACTTGTTAAAGGAAATACGCACTACGTCTACTTCCAATGCAAATTAATCTAAGAAAATAGATATAACGTTAATAACTTATGATGACAAACACGAGGAATGGCATACACTGCATGGTCGTGATCAATGCAGTGTATGCTATTCCTCGGCAAAATCATAGAGCGAGTGAGCGAGAAATGAACCTGAGAGAGCGAGAAACAAAAATGCTAGGAAAGACAGCTTAAGAGTGGTGGACATAAGCTTCTCCATTGTATGTGTTTGTTATTGTACGTTATTTTTGCTATTATTTTTTTTTTTTGGTACAAAGGAGCAGCCGATGCTGCTGGGGTGGGGATATGAGGATTTGAACCCGGGACAACCCCCAGGCAGGTTGAGTTCCTAACCACTAGGCCAACCTTGATCCTATTTTTGTGATGAATGACTAGTGTGAGGCTTCTATATTTATAGTAATTATCCATATGTAATACGTCTTAAAATAATGCCTGAACCGTCACATGCACCCGCCAACCATGGTCCATGGATCATGCCCATGCTTCATGCATGGCTCCTTCTGGGTTTCTGGGATACTCCGTTTGATCCGCTGCCCCTTGATTTTATTCCAAAAATATCAAATTTTGATTGCACGTGGAGATTTTATCATCTTTTTTTTGGTTGGTTAGTGGATCGAAGTAATAAATTATTGATCAACATGGTTTATGCTGGCATGATTCACTGATCTTTTAGTTTACGTTACCACTACAGTTTTCATACTAACTTAGCTAGTTAGTTTGTCTTAGTTAGTTTTTCCAATGGCACAAACTACAGCAGGCGAGCTCTCGAAAAAACCCCTCCGATATGCCTTGGAATTAGTGAAAAAAAACCAAACATACAATAACTCGGGGGAACTTCAAGTCCTTGGCTGACCTCGAGGCCATCATAGTGGCCAAAGTTCGATGCATTAGATAGATGTGTCCGACCATGCATAGTAGGTTAGGGTTCAATTTGGATTTTGGTTGGGGTCAACCTATATATGGTGGGTATGCAAATGGAGGATTCGCACCACTAAACGGATTTTTTAGCTGTTATATACCTTTAAACATCATGAGGAGATTGGGATAGTGGTACCTATTTGTTTGCCTCTTCCGGCTATGAACAAGTTTGTTAAGATCGTTGGTCTTCCAAGAAGTAGATATTAATTAAACAAACGATATGCTAATGGTCGAATATGCAGATGAATTTCAGTTGCATTGCAATGTATCGATCACACATACTAGTACTATGAGGAGAAGCGTAAAGGACACTTCACTTGTAATTAAGATGGAACAAGATCAGATCAACCAAATCAAATTACATGTATGATGTTTAAAATGAAAACCCTTGGTTCATTGCGCCAATTAATCAAAATTAAGGTAACGAGATGCGAAGGGCAGAGTAGTCACCTGAACTAATTTGATTGGAGCAATGAGACCTTCACCAGAGATGGTTTATGTCTGAACAGGAAGTTTGCAAATTTGGAGACAGATTCCTCATTGTAACGCCGTGTCCTGGAATCAAGAACCTCGACCTTCTCGAGATTTTCTAATGATTGTTCAAGTCGATTGTTGTGATCACTTGGCGCATAGCGACCATAATCTTTGCCATGGCTGCTCGAGGTCATACTGTATGGAACAAACCTAAGCTGCAAAAAGAGTTGTATACATTACTTACTTAATATCATGTTTCTTATATATGCATAAGGCCACTGATACACTAAGGTCATGTTATCTTCAACTAAGAAAACGATTAGCTCATTTTATATCAATGAAGAACTCGGAACTTTTCAATTGCAAAAAAAAAGCAAGACGTAACTAATAAGCAGACAGTCAGCAAACCTGAGCATTGCTAATTAAACTTGAGCATACAAGAAGTCGCTCAACATTTTGTGAACTTTCCAGCATGCTTATAACTCCAGGGAGCTCATACTTTGTGAGGAGCGAGTCGAGTATTAACGTCTTGCAACTTGTAAATGGTGCGGATACATTCTTTATTTTGCTCATAGAAAGAACCTTTCAAGTCATCATAATGCAAATTAAATGTTACGTCAAATAGATGAGATATATATTCTTCAATATCTTCAGTATAAATATTGTTCATCTTAACTACAATCAAAATTTCGCGTAATTATATATTCACATATATGTATCTAGCTATGATCAATGGATTATTCACATGTATAACAACAGCTTAACAAACATCAATTCTGATATATCTTCTGGTACATAAATAAGTAAATATAGAACTAATAATGATTAGAAACAAGGGCAAATTCAAGTAAGCTCACCTTAATGCACCAATTTCCGATTTCAAGGACATTGACACCGCGAATTTTGTCAATAAGTTCCAATAACATGTACTGGTAGTCAATATACGACTCATCACTGCCATGGAAAGGTCGTCATGCTCGGAACTTAAGCATCGCTAAGTTCAAATTCGATGGTACATTCATCAATCGGCATTTGGTGCCTAAGAAATTCCCTTGCAGAACTAAGGCTTGGAGCTATTCAGACGCAATAATTTGTACGGTTTTAGGCCCCCCATTCGAAAAACCGTTTATAATCAAAGTCTTCAAACTATTAGCACAAGTCGTATCAACCGTACTAAATCCTCTACAACCTCCCAACACTAGAAGGCCCAATTTCGGACTCCCCACCAAAATTTTCCTAATGACAACCTCATCAATCAGCGCAGACGTAATGGATAGTTTGTTCAAACAAGTCCAACTCACAGTTGATTGTGGCGAAATATTGCAACCATTTAACGTCAAGGCCTCAATTTTCGCGTTAGCGTAAACATGCTGCGGCAACATGTATAGTTCAGTTGGAAAAGAGGCAATGTTATTGCTTGTATCAGCCCATTTCCCATAGAATTCAAGGTGGATTTTTTCGACATCTTTCGTGGTTAAATAATCAATCCATCGACTAACCGAGGCCTCGTGATCTTGTGAGTAGTTACAAACCACCTTAAAAGCGTCGATTTTTCGACGACTGGTGGAGGAGAAGAGCGCCCGTCACAAAATCTATAAAGCGGCGAATTGGCTCCTCCTCACTTCCCTTCACGTTATCTTTCTTAGGTACATCCTCATTACTATCGTCACATTCACTCTCATCCTGATCGTCTTCAGACTCCGACACGGACTCAGACTCAGACTCGTACTCGTATTAGTGATCTCCATCTTCATCGCTAAATATCTCATCGTAGTCGAAATCGTCATTTTGGAATTGACTGTCCCCATATTGACTAAAGTCCAAACGAGGGACTTTAGTCCAACGATATCGCCATTGTTTCGACAGCACGCTGGTTCGAATGGCGTCTTTCGTAGTAAGAAGGGATAAAATTCGCTCAATAACTACATTTTCGGGTAGTTTGCTAATTAGATCTTGCTCATTTTGCGTCATAGGGTGGGAATGATTGTTTCTTGATCGTTTATTGGGTGGAGAAATGATGGACTGTTGAGAGGAGTTCATGGTTTTGTCAAAGGGTTTGAGCTCAGCACAGAAAATGGTGATAGACTGGTTAGTATCCATTGAGAAATGAAACGGCGAGTAGGGTTTCGGTTTCCCACTCGTCTGAAAATAAAGAGTGGATGTATCCACTAGGGTCATGGATAATAACCGCCCAAACAGGTCATTGCAATAGTAAGGGTTAGCACAAGTAAATGTTTGCTCCCAACACTATGCTAAGGCACGGAATTACTCAGAGGGAGGTATACATAAATTTACGGTATGAATGAATTCATCGAGTGATCCACGCACCTCTATAACTCTATGACTAAAACCCGTGCGGATTTTTGGCATGTCAGACACAAAGGGGCGTGGATCAATTGATCTGATTCATGTCATGGCGCTATCATTAGCCTTACTCAAATACTTTGACCTTTATTTTGGATTCTTCAAAAAAAAAAAAAAGAGGAAATCTAAGTAGCTAAAAATTTAAGAACGTAAAGAGAGAGGAGGAGCACAACATTAGAGAGCAAAATCCCACCATTTTGCTTATTTTGCATCAATTTGCGTATTTTGCTCTCTAATGTTGTGTCTCGACACAGTGATGAGGCTAGCATCAACAATATAAATATGATGACACACGTCAAAATCCAATGCAATTAAAATCAAATGCAAATTTTCATTCATAGCTTTTACAATGGCACGCATATGCAGCGTTATCTTTTATTTTTGGTACATATATAGATGAGCAACTACTCTATATTGCAGGGGAAAAGAAAGCCACACATAGATGTTTTAGCATAGAGAAATGCATATGTTACCGGACATATACATGGTAGCACACATGCCAGATCAACAATCAGACGGGATGACGTTAAAATCACACGGCCAGTAATCGGCTATACAATCGTCTTGTCCGACCATTTTTCTAATTAATCCATCGTTTCTTCTTGCGCTCACCAAGCTCTTATGATACTCAATGTACTCTTCGTTTCCAAGTTCCTCTATTGCATTTGTCACAAGCTTAGGCATTCCGTCACTAGTTGCTTCCACTTTCCCAAGTGTTGGAGCTGTACAACAAGTTGACCACGTACATCGATCAGGATTACAATAATTTGTCTCACATATATGAATCAAGCATTTATTCTAAATTAATCGAAGGAGGGTTGTGTATTTCATAGAATATAATAAGTTAATAGTTAAAAACTAGCATTCATATTTTTCAACTACGGAAAGTTATTTAAGAAAGAACTCTAGCCCAATAATATATACTCCCTCCGTCCCCTTTTAAACACCCCGCTTTTCTTTTTTGGGTGTCCCCCTTTAAACACATCATTTCAAAACTTACTAAATGGGGTAAGTTTTCACCACACATCAACCCTCCACTATCTCCAAAAACAATAAACAAACCTCCCATTATCTCCAAAAATAATAAACAAACCACTCATTATCTTCAACAATAATAAATAAACCACCAATTACCTCAAACAATAATAAACAAATCACACCACCTTAATCCACGTAAAAAAGGGAGCGGGGTGTTTAAAGAGGGACGGAGGGAGTATACCTGAGTTAATCAGCAAGAAAAGTGATAACAAAGCAAGCATGGCTGTTGATGAATGCCTCATCATGACGGTAGATTTAATTTTATGAATGTTTACTAAATGATTGTTGTTGATTGAACTTGCTCTTCAATGTTTTCGTATTTATAGTGCAGAAGTCTCACGTATTACGTACGTCGGCCTTGCATATAACGCCAGGTCCCGGCCAAGTTTAATCCAAAAATGAGTCAGGTAGCACTCAGCTCCCTCCACTAATTTGTAAGTACTAATATGTTTTCAATAGTTTTCTCATGCATGGAAACAACTGATGTCGCGGAGGCGAGGATATGAATATTCGAATCCGTAACAACTCTTACGTGGTCATATAGGTTGAATTTTTTTACCGTTAAGCCAACCTTAATCCCCAAAGTGTTTATAATAGTACTAGCTAAGTTCTTCCGTCACAAAATCATAGAGTCTGATTTTGATTTATTAATGCACCAGTGGCATTGCACTTTTTATTTGTAAAGATTTTGTTTTGGTGTGAAAAAAAAAAAAAAAAATTAAAATTTGGCAAAAGAAAATGGGAGGCCGGTATGGGAGTAATTAATATTGTCTAAATATATCTTCACTTTGCGAATGAGGTAACGGGTCCCTTGAGATTTTTGTCGAAGCTTGTACAATGACAGGAAACTAGTTTTTGGCCCCGTGTAAATCACGGGAATGTCGAAGGTTACTTATTTCATGTAGTAGCATAGGATGTATACTTTATATTCATCATCAACTTGAATGCTAACAATTAACATGCATTAAGTTTCTCGCTAGAGATTCTGAAAAACTACGAATACATCATAAGGCGGATACATATGTTTACAAATGAAAATGGCACGATAATCCACGCTTCCGTCAATCTCTTTGCCAAATGCTCCTCGGGAGTAAACTGAAATCTGAACATAGAATTTAGAGAGTTGTAAGTATCCGAAAGTTGCACATGCTACACAAATGTAATATGATATATAAGAACCATATATGTCCACTGTAATCGGAAGTATTCCAAGTCATCAAAATTTGCCAAGTAAAGACTCGTATGTGTCAATACTCTTATGCTAGCCTATACATATATGTATAGATTACTCCTCTACACAAAATGATATCCTTTACGATCAAAATAATTGCCGTAAGAGGTAAACACATCCC
>JBBYHQ010303681.1:0-18771 GCA_038382645.1 Spergularia azorica | reverse complement strand
ATTTGACAAGAATGACAAAGATTGGAGCACTGCTCCTTATTACAATGAATAAAATTCCTAGAACGTAAAAAAGATAATATATTTTCGCCGGGATGGCCGAGTCGGCTATGCCAAACGGACGGCGAGAGAGTCACGAAAGATATGGTCTGAGGCAGTGGGGATGACTGGGCTAAGGATGCATCAGTGGTGGTGATGGGGTAGAACTCGCCGGGGCTATTGCATCTCATGACTTTCCTCCCCGTAATCAAATCCTTCACAGAAAAACCAGTTGGGTCAAATTCGACAGAAACATTATTATCAGTAGTGAACTTATGAACAGACACAAGGTTTTTAATAATATCAGGGGCCACTAAGGTATCTCTAAGGTGAAGGGGTCGGGAAGGGAGAAGGATGGTTTTAGTACAGGTGGCTTGAACTGGAATAGAGCTGCCATTACCGACCAAAATAGAACGAATAGAATTCGAATTATGAACAGTACCGAGACTACCTGCATCCGAAGTGAGGTGGGAGGTGGCACCTGTGTCCATGTACCACGAGTCATCGGGAACATTCAAAGTCAAGGAATTATAGGCCTCAGCAATATCATATGGTTGCAAATTATCAACCGTGGGTGTGACGTACGCTTGACCACGAGCATATGCAGGAGCTGCCGGAGTGCCAGAGGGGCCACGCTGCGGTGGTTGACCAGATCTTGGAGGAGCAGGCGGCAACCAATGTTGGGCGGCCGGAAAAGGACAAGGGGGGATGCCCCACCAGGGGTACCACGGAGCAGGTAGCGTGGGCTGGGCTGCACGACCAGTGGGTTTTTCGGGGGTGGGAGAAACAGGAGCGCCGACTGCATGGGTGTTCCGAGGTGCTTGACCGCGTCCCCGCCCTCTACTGGATTGACCACCGTCGCGCCCAGATGTTCGATTTCCACGGCCCGATTGCCCCCCACGACCAGCGTTCGCGGGTCCTTGGTCAATTCGTGTGGAGGCAGCAAGGGCGGCTGTGCCCTGAGAGGAGAACAACGCCGCCTGATTAATCCGGCGCCGCTCGCCGTGCCTTAACTGCCACCGCGCAGCTTCAAAGTCCGGCATCGTCTGGTGGAGAATTGAAGCGACGACATCATATTCTGGAGGTAGCCCATTGACCAACTGTATCACCATTCGATTGTCATCAATGGTGAATCCGAGAGATGTGAGCCGGGTTGCAATTGATTTCAACTGGTCACAATAATCCTCAACATCTTCACAATCAGTCAGTTTGAGATTGACGAATTTAGTTTCGAGGTAAGCGGCCCGCGATCCTCTGTTGTCATCGAATTGTTTCTTGACGTGATCCCACACATCCTTAGCCGTTTTGCCAGATTTCATGGCTGATCGACGGAGTTCGGGGGTCATGGTGGCAAAGAGCCATTGACGGACCAACGAATCCATACGTTTGCTGGTTGCGGCGTCGGTAGTGGTAGGAACGGCAGCACCGGTGATGTGATGAGTGAGGTCATGAATTTCCAGATGTAACTCAAAGTGATCGGCCCATTCATCATAATCGTCGGACTTGAGATCAAGAGTCACAGGTATGATTGTCTTGATATTTGTGATGGCAAACGCCGGGTGTACGGCTTTGCCGTTGTGGTTGTTATTGTTGTTATTTTCAGTGCCGCCGGCAATGGTGGCGCACGAAAATCAGCAAGCACGGTAGTGCGGGAGCGGCACCGGAGGCTACTGATTTAGGGTTTTGGTAAACCTAGCCGGATACCATGTGAGTTTGTGTAAACTCCCTTCATCGGGATTATGCATTTCATTGAATATATATACGATATTACAAGGGTAATTACGGTAATTACAAGATATATAATTAGGTTACAATTATATACACTATCAATTTGAGACAGTGACATCCTACATGAAAATACTTCTACAGAAAATTGCACATTTTGCAGGTAGCTAATGCAACTTCAACATTTTCGATGGCATTCTCATCCTCTATGTCAGTTGTACAATACTACATTCTAAAGCGCTTTCATGTTCCTTACGGTAAGTAACCAAACTGTTTCATTAGGCTTGAATTCGGAACCTGTATCAGGCCTAATGGACTGTCGTACACTTTACAAGTTCATTGTTTTCATTCGAATTGTAGCCGCTTATCTTGTTTCAGTCACTATGGCTGCTGCATTCACCGACCAGCATGTTGTCAGCTGGCTAATCGCGCTATTAGGCAGAGCATCAATAATAATCTTTATCCTGGCTGCAACCATCATCGGCAGTGCATTCTGCTTAGGTATATATGTACATTACACGATTCAGTTTTCAGTATCACTGCAACACCATCTGATGTTGAATGACAGGCTAATAGGGAAAATGGAAGGTGACGATATTACGAAATAATATCGAGATATTACGAAATAATATCGAGAGATATTATGGAGTAATATCGAGAGATATTATGGAGTAATATGGTCAGAAATATTACCATACGCAAGTGTGGTGATATATCGTGAATATGTCAATATTGTTAATATGGTAAATTAGATTAACTTAGATTGTATTTAGGTAAATTGTATACCTTGGAGGTTAAGTTCGTACGAGTATAAATACGTTGTACAATTGATGAAATCAAGAAGAAACCGAGAAACATATTGTTTCGAACGAATTCCGTTGCGTGTATATTGTTTCTCCCCGTGAATTATTTCATGGCACCGACCGACCCGAATTCCTAACACAGGCTCATATTTCTGGTCATCTGTTGTCAATTGTAGGTGGAGTTGGGATTACTCATATGATTCAGAAACTTGAAAATAACGAGTATATGGGTTTCGAAAGCTTATGCCACTAAACACTAATATACTCCATGTCGTTCTCCACTTTGTTGGCAATTCTGAGGCAAATGAAGAAATGAGCCATTGTCGTGCAACTTTGGAAGGACTAGAAGAGCTTTAGTGCATGTACTTTAGTTTTGGAACACAAATTGATTAATGAGAATTCAGCAAAATGGCTTAAGAATCGTTTGGGTTTCTTATGTTGTGAAGTTGCAATCAATCATTGCAAGTTGTATCATGTGTCACCCTAAAATAGTATCTCTAGGATTTTACATTGGGAGTAACGTTGTCTACGTGTCATATGTGATTTCAAGTTCTCCATTTGAGTTTTTCTTATCCCGTATGGCATATACATTGTAGAAAACATGTCTTCTACTTGTCGTTTACTATAATATTTAATGATCGCGAGATCTCAACTTGAGTTTTACTTGACATGCCATTAGAGCTGGCGACGAGCTGGGTTGGGCCGTTCCTCGTCCGGGCTCGTCGTGCCTCGGCTCCACAACATGGGAAAGGAAGGGGCACAAACAATGTCAATGAGAAGAGAAATAAGTATACTGATATAAAATGTTAAGAATATTCAAGGGGGCAAAGTAGTAAGTTGATTGACTTCGACTTAGCATTTGTAATTGTTGCCATGGCAAAATAAACACCCAAAAATATTTGAGAAAAAGCAAAGTAGCCCTTGTCAACTGCTAGTTAAGCACTAAGCCATATCTAGGTTGTGCCTAGGCTAAATTGTTTTTGTTTTCAATGGCCATGCTCTCGGCTGGGCAGACCAATGACATGTCGTGCCTAGCTCTGGTTGGCCCACCGTGCATTACTCGACATTTTTTTCAAATGCAAGCTCGTCATGCCTTGTGTTGGGCCAGCCCGACCAATCCTCGATTTGGACTCGTGGGCGTGTCGTGCCAGTCAGCCGCCCGATTTGCTAGTTCTACTTGTCTTACCCTCAACTAATTGACTTTGGCTATGTTTGGTAAAACTAGATGAAATAGTAGCTGAACGCTGAAATAGTAGCTGCAATAGTAGCTGAAAGTTTTTAACTGATAGTAACATAAGTGTTTGGCAGAATTAGCTGATATATATAAAATTACATAAAATACAGTATTTATTTTTAATCTCATTTTATTTTAGTAAATAAATGAGGGTAAATTAGGAATAAAATTGTGATAAGCTAGCTTATTTTTAAATAAGTTACATGGGGTAACATCTTAAATAAGCTAGCTTATTATTTAAGCTAGTGGTGTTACCAAACCAACTTATTTGGTCAAAGAGCTTAAAAAACTAGTCAAATAAGCTATTTTGGCCAAATAAGCTAGCGGCAAGTCGCCTACTTGGATCAGAGTCGTCGAGTCTTTCCTAATTGCAGCCGAGCGATTTTGTGCTGCGTACGCCGACTTGTTTTCCGAACTACTATATAATAGGCCACCCTATCTCACTAAAACAGACTGAACATCAAACACAAGGGTCTTTGTCCTTGAGCAAGTTTAGGGCGGCATTCGGGATCGAATTTGATACAACCCACTTTAGAGTGGGTTTTGTGGCGTTTTATATTGGTTTTTCGCATCATTTTTGGATCATTTATGGCATTATTCTACTTATCGTGCTTGTGAGCTTATTTGAATAATATATGCAAGTTTGACAATTGTTGCAAGTTCGGGAATGAAATAGCAAGTACTACAAGAAATCCCGAGAGCATTGAAGATCCGGAGAGGGGAAGATCAAGTAATTTGGAAGTTGGAATATGAGGTCCGGAGTTCGGGAGCCGGACGAGTCGTCGCAGTCTGGACGACTTCACCAGGGAGCTTAAGACGACTCGTTTAATCAAAGACGAGTCGTCCCAAACCAGATAAGTCGTCTGCCTGTGTCAGTCAATTTTGCGGGTTTACTAATCTCGTTTTGTAATCTTTTAGTATTTATACTTTAGACTTTCGTTAGTATTATTCATTCGTTTTTCAGGCTTAAGTTGTATTATTTTCAAGACGACGCAAGGCTAAAGACCTATTTCTCGAATTTGATTAGTTGAAGTTACGAATTCATCTCCAAGATTGTGAGTTCTATCTATTTGGATTATTGTTAGAGTATTATCGTTCTCTCTTATTTGAATTGATATAGATTGATTTATCGTTAATTACGTGTACAACTAATTAGCCCTAAGTTAAATCAATCATATTGCTAGAATAGTTAATCAAAGGACTAATTGTTTGTTTAATTGATTCACTTGTAGAAACTAAACATTCTTTCCGTGTTGATCATAGATTTAGGGTTTACGAGATAATTGATATATTGATTGAAGATCAAAACCGCGTGTGTCTAGATCTTATCTATCCTTGTTGTTATCGCTCTATTGCTTATTGCTATCGTTGAAGTGATTTAGGCGCGCGTCTTTGTTATTCATTGATTAGGGCTAGTTCCTACCTATTAATTAGGAACGACCGAAAACTTTGTTTTCACAACTAGGTACTCAACATAACTGATCTAGTGAGGACATTGATCAATTGGATGAATTGTAGTGGATATTAATCGTCCTAGACATTTCCCTTAACTGATCTACAAAATACTTCTTTCCGTTTGACAATTCGATCAAATACAAAACCAAAACCCCCCATTTGGTTACTTTACATACATAGATAATTGTCGTTCTCTGTGGGTACGACACCTACTTAACCATGACTACGTTTTAGGTTCGTGCTGGTATTTTATATTTGTAGGCATACGACTTTAGCCTGTCAACTGTACCAACCGATATTTGTTCGTGCAAACAAGATTGGTGTTATGTAACTTGGAGGATGGACGCCATCGTGAGAGCGTGCACCGCGGCTAGGGGGAATCATTCTTAAGTTCATGAAAACTCCCTTTGTATTTCCAACAATCTTAATTATTTGTAGTTTATCATGACTTCCGTGTAGAAATCTAGGGTTCCTCACATGTCAAAAATGCACATGTTTGATTCGGAGAACTATAAGACTTGGTGTATCTGTATTAAGTTTTATTTGTTGACAATTGCTTTGGAATATGTGCTGAATGGAAAATTCATGTCAATTGCAATTTCTGAACATGCAGCTTACAATAAAAAGTTGGACAAGGATGATAAGTATGCTGAGGGCTGGTTGTTGCACTACAATAATGATGATATGCTAGAGCTTTATGCTTAATTTAATACTACATATGATATTTAGATTACGTTGGTGACTAAGTATGGAGGTGAGGATCATGGATCCAAGAGGTATATCGCTGCTAATTGAATTGGTAGATTTTATGTGTGGATGATAAGACTATATGGGTGCCAAATTCAATGGTATGTACACTTGTGTTTGATTTGTTGCAGAAGGATTAACTATATATGTGTGATTCTACCTAAGCTCTTATGTTGATTAACAAATTAATCTTGGTCTTGTTGATGTTGTAATCTTGTCATCCCTCCATTCAACTCCAAATGACTCATTTTCCTAATTCGCCAATTCATAGTCAAATGACACATGTTCAAGTATGGTAAGCTTTTATTATTGTTTATTGTCTCCACTACCTCGGTCCAAACAATAATCTCACACCTCAACCATGTTATTAGTATAAATGTCTACCTAATTTAAATCATTCCACTTAATAACTCCCTCCAAAATTTCAAAACATATAACCCAAAATATCAAATCTCATTTAATTTTCCCCAACTAATTTGCTCCCTTTATTTATGTCACACTTTCTCTCGTATCATTTTTTCCACATCATCTTACTCGTATTCAATTATTCATCATTTTCTATACATGTGAACAGCTGGTCATGTATCCGAATCATTCTCTGGGTTTGTTGTTGGACATGGGGAGTTATGGTTTCTACAAATGATATCATTCGTTATCTTAAGATTATAAATATGATTCGCAACTTTTGTCGTATATCATTCCTGACACTTTAGAAACTCGAGATTTGGAACTCGGGTACCTGAAATTCAGTGGCGGAGGAGTAAGAACCTGTGTCGCGATGGTGGGTAGGTGGTGTCGCCGTAATGTGGTGATCTAAATGGCTGTAGAGAAAGCCGGAGTGGTGGTTGGGTCTGATAGTATGGAGGTTATGGCAAGGAGTGGGGGTTGGGTGTGGAGAGGTAGGGAGGAGAGAGAGAATGAGAGTGAGGAGTGTGAATGAGTGGAGAAAGAAAATGATTATCTTTATTGACTCAGCGCCACGCAAGCACTCTGGTGAGCCACGTAGGATAAATCCGGAAGCTTATAGTCGATATCCGTCAATAGGTGGTTCATGCCTACATCTATTTCTCTTTAATCTCAGCCAATCTACTGCATTCTTAATGTCATCCCCCTGCTAGTTCATGCCTACCAAGTGCTTTATGTCTCTCCAAATTTCTGCATCAAAAGGACATCTAAAAAAACAGATGTTGGTGGGACTATGTTGGAGATTTGCATAAGATGCATCTGTTGATAATTATCAAGCCACTTCTCACATCAATATCATCAACTGAAGCCAAATTTTTTCCGAAGAGGCAAAACAATGATAAAACTCTGTCTTGGTAGATTTACAGTACTCTATAACCTGTTGTGCCATCTAACCTTTGAGAATTTTGTTCTGAAGAAGTTATAAGCAGCGTGACATTGAATTTGCCCCTCTTTGACCAGACATGGAGTAGAGAGTTGAAGTTCATGTCGTCCCTCTTTCTGCCCATGATTTCATTCTTAACTTTAATTCGCTCTTCCAACATTCAGGATCACTCCCATTGTAGTTAGCATCTTCAATACCACAGTTTATTCTCAATATTTTTTTGTTATTGAACCTTAGTTATCCTTTTCTATTATTTGTTTATTCTAAATGATAAAATTAACGGCGAAAATGGTTGATAAAAAATGTATCTTTTTGTTTTCAATGGACACTATTTTCACTACCATTCCTCAGATCTTGGACTCTTTCGATATTTCTCATATGGTGGACTCTCTCTATGCTATTAAAAAAAACCTCTTTTAAATACATACGTTAGATTTGTGGTGAAAGAGAGACATGGCAGAAAAATATGAGATATGAACATTAATTTAGTTTGGGGAAGGGGGGTCAAAGTTAAAATTATAGTATAAATTGGTTAGATAAATCTAGGATTTTTTGTCTAACACTACCTAATACAACGTAGAAATTGTGAAACACTCCCTAATAAAAAAAATCTTGTCTAACACTACCTTATATAACGTATTTTTTGTCTAACACTACCACAAATTAGAATCCAGTAGAAATAAAGTCAACTTATCGGTGTGGACTTGCCCCGAGCAATCTTGACCATGCATTAGTTAGATCTAATGGTCTACGATGTAAAACAATAAAGGAAAAACGCTCATTTTTTTCTCTCCTTCCCCTACCCTTCCTTTTCTCTCTGCTCTCTCTCCTTCCACAACGGTCACGGACTCACGGCACCACCACACAACCTCCGCCACCCCCACATCATCTAGCTAATGGATGGCCAA
This sequence comes from Spergularia azorica, assembly GCA_038382645.1. Lineage (NCBI taxonomy): Eukaryota > Viridiplantae > Streptophyta > Magnoliopsida > Caryophyllales > Caryophyllaceae > Spergularia > Spergularia azorica. The sequence continues at coordinate 10,515 of JBBYHQ010303681.1, read as the reverse complement.
GATTGATCAAGCGAGTCTACACGGCTATATAGACTTTTATATTGTCGAAATCTCATTTGTGGTAGTGTTAGACAAAAAATACGGTATATAAGGTAGTGTTAGACAAAAAAAAATTTATTAGGTAGTGTTTCACAATTTATACGTTGTATAAGGTAGTGTTAGACAAAAAATCCATAAATCTAATCAATTATGTTTAGGAATAATCACAATAAAAAAACGGCAAATTCACATTGTGCCTCTGAACTATGTCAAATTGTGCATGGCCCCTACTTTTCAAACTAGTATTTGGTGCCCCCCGAACTTTGCACTTTCGACATTTGGTGTCGTTTACATAATTTTGGAATGTGAGCGTTTGATTTGATTTTCGCAATTTAGTAATTATAAATGATTTTGTTTTCTAAATTGTAGACTTTAAACGTGTTTAATTTGGCCAATTGTGAGAAAAATATGCCTAGATTTTATTTTCGAAATTTGGGATATTATTTAATGTAATTGATTGATTTTTTTATTTTTTTTGGTTACAAGACGAAAGAAACGCAAACTAGCTACTACTATCTATTACACCCTCCCAAGGTGGAAAAAGCATTTCATTGTCGTCAAAGTATTTTGCCAAGCCCGGTACATCTTGCAATTTAATCACTCTCGGCAAGTCTTCATGGGTTCTTGAGGAAGATCCCGTCGAGCGTGCATAGCCAAAAGGTCCTCGGCTATATTCCAACATTCACATGCAGCATCCTTGCGAGCTCCCTACATTTCAAATAGAGGTTGCTCAATCTATCCAAGGGGTTGTTGATAGCATTAATACCTTGAACACCATTTTGCCAATCCGAATACAAGCTGACTTCGCCAACTCCATGTACCCGGAGCCAAGTGAGGCCCATGAGAATAGCATAGCACTCCGCCTCACTAGGGTCGCGGGCGAAAGTGTGAGCCATAAAGCCCATGCTCTAAACGTGTGCAAATAGGGTAATTGTTGCAAGGATTTTTTTTGTCTAACACTACCTTATACAACGTATAAATTGTGAAACACTACCTAATAATTTTTTTTTGTCTAACACTACCTTATATACCGTATTTTTTGTCTAACACTACCATCAATGACATTTCGGCAAAATAAAAGTTTATATAGCCGTGTAGACTCGCTTGATCAATCTTGGCCATCCATTAGCTAGATGATGTGGGGGTGGCGGAGGCTGTGTGGCGGTGTCGTGAGTCCGTGACCGTTGTGGAAGGAGAAAGAGAGCAGAGAGAAAAGGAAGGGGTAGGGGAAGGAGAGAAAAAAATGAGCGTTTTTCCTTTATTGTTTTACATCGTAAACCATTAGATCTAACTAATGCATGGTCAAGATTGCTCGGGGCAAGTCCACACCGATAAGTTGACTTTATTTCTACGGGAATATCATTTGTGGTAGTGTTAGACAAAAAATACGTTATACCGTATTAGGTAGTGTTAGACAAGATTTTTTATTAGAGAGTGTTTCACAATTTATACGTTGTATTAGGTAGTGTTGGACAAAAAATCTTTGTCGCAAATTCAAATGTTGATTGAATGTTGAGTTGTCGATATGTGGAGTATTTGGCCTTTTAATGAATATAATAATATTTTGGCCACGGTAAGACCACCTCACTTCCTTCCCCCACCACTCAACCACCCATTACCACCTTGACCACCTCTAAACCACCCAATACTACTCCAAACCACCCCGGACCACCTACGACCACCCGAGCTATGTATGGCGGAGTATTGTTGGGGTGAAGAACATGCTGTTGGAGGGATGTCGTTGAAGAATAGGGGACAGAGGGAGTGTGCGGGTGTGGAGTTGGACTAGATGGGGACCAATATTCAAATTGGTCTCACCACGGGGTGGGGAGGAGGATGTGCTTGTTGAGGGGTGGATGTGGATCAATAAGGAGTTCATCGAGGTGATCTACGGTAAAGATATGGTGGAAGCGAGTCAGGTAGCTTCCTCCGCTCCTACAAGGAGGCCAGGGAGTCGAGTGGAAGGATCAGCACGTGAGCAGCAGACTCAACGGCCGTGAACCCAGACCCCAAACGATAACAAAAAAACGTTCAGACCTCAAACGATAAAAGATATGGAACTTTGAACACCAATTTGACGGTTAACTCAACTCTAGTACGTCCCACATCTAGTTATTTTGGTCTTTTAGTTTTAGATATTTTGGGTTTTTCTTTTTTCCCATCGCTTTTAATTTTGTTCATTTCTCTCATATTCGTAGGTGTGGTAATAGAGTTGCGCATGTGGCGGCTCATATCAGGCCGGTGGATTACTCAACAAGAGTTTGGGTTAATACCGGCCCCTCTGATAATCTTGTCGCGACAGGGTACATATGAAATCCCAGATGGTTCTAATGGTGATTATAAAAGCCAGTCCAGTGAGTGGAGCATCTGAATATCTGATCCTCAAGATGATGGCGTAATGAATTAACTCAATTTTTTTACGACCGGTCTTATTTTACCAGGTTCTCCTGTCATACAATATAATAAAGTGGACAGAATTATGTTTGATGATCTTTGTTTGAGTGGCTTTCTTTGTTATTCAGATACTGAAGATATTGCATCTTTGTCTAGGAGTAGCCTTGATAATTCTAAACTAGGGTCATTTTAAGTACATGGATATGTCATTTAAAACAAGGCGTAACCGCGTAACAACGAGTATATAGGTTTCGAGAATTTATGTTAATGTCACTGATATATTTAGATTATCTTTCGAATTCTTGTACCTATTGAGTGTTCCTATACCATATGATTTTGATGACGACTCTTAGTTAGATAAAGGAATGACAAACATTGTAAGGTTGCGTACATCCTACACCTTTTTTCATACAGTAGGTCTTGTGGGAGACCGTCTCTCAATAATTTATTGAGAGACTAGCCATGTTGTTTTATCGTGACCCTGTTTATATAATTAGTGACCGTTTTACTACTTTTGGTAATTGTTTTAGTTAAGAACCATGACACTTAATCTAATATTTGTAAAGGGGTTACTTTATAAATTTTAGCTAAGTTTACACAATGGGATCATCCAAAATCATAGATAATGTGATTTATAATAGTAAATTAATACGATCACTAAAAGTATTATCATGGTTACAAACAATGTAAATAGAGTCACTTTGTAACACAGGATAATGGTCTCTCAATAAATTATTGAGAGACCGTCTTTCATGAGACTTTGTGTTTTTCATAAGAGCTTTTGAAGTATTGCGGTAATGTTACAGGCTACGTTAAAAATCGTGCAAAATAAAATGAAATGTGAAGAAAACGATGAATTGGAGGGAGTATATGTAATGCAGGAAACATGTAGGAATAATAGATGTCACATTGTTTGTTCCTAACACGTAACACCCTCTAGCTGGTGATGTTCTTTCCACCTTCTCCGGTTACATGTGGACTGGTTGAAACTAATGCAGACTATATTATGTTTAAATAAATACAACTTGCTGCTGTATTCCATATTAATTAATCATTCCTACTGAATAAACAAGTATAATTTCTCTAGAATTATGACTGATTTACTCTTGTTCTTAGGATCACACTACCAACAGCTAAGAAATCTTTTCCTCAACAAGATCTCTTAACTTGTATGAAACAACTGATTGAAACAAAACGTCTAATAAACGATTTAACGAGTATTGGATGAATGATTGCAGTTCCGATTATTTCTGCATGAATTAGGCAATAACTACTTTTATAGCGTGACACCTCATAATTTAATTTCTAGATGTACCAGTGCACGACTTTGTGTAATGTCGTGCACTGATATACAAGTACTCGATATAATAATTAAGTATTCATATATTAGTCTTTTGCAGTTGAAGTGTTGAAGATTCTGATTTTAAAATTCTGTCTGATAACAAAGTATTATAAGATATTGGGTATGATGTTTCATACAGACTCCTCAGAGTGTCCTCCCTTAGATACAAGCTGCACCAGAGTATATACTTTGACTGATAATTTCTTCCTGCCTATTTTGGAAGATCCTATACAAAACAATGTAGCAGGAATATCATCTTTCTCTGTGTGAAATTCGCGGTCACCTCTCATCCCTCTGTGCTTCTAAGTGTATCAGGATGTCTTCCTATCAGCATGTGTGGCCAGTAAGTTATTTTTCCTTTTGAATGTATAGTGATTAATGAGACCCTTGAATTTTGGTTCTTGTTGATATTTTACATGTAGTAAATCTGTTTATCCTGCAAATTTATGTTCAAACAGGATTTGGAGTTTGGATGGAAAATCGCGGTAGGATCAGTTGCAGCATTCCTAGGAGCTGCAATGGGCAGTGTTGGAGGTGTTGGAGGGGGTGCTATCTTTGTTCCAATGCTTGTTTTGATCATTGGCTTTGATTCCAAATCCTCGGCCGCTGTTTCTAAATGTTGGTAATTCATTATTCACTTATATCAGCTTTTGTAGTTTTGTGTAGTCTAGTGTATGAAGAGCAGATTTGCATTATGCATCAAAACAATTCCGTGAAACGATCTGTAGATAACAAGCTTGTGCCTAACCATGACAACTTTGAACTTGTGCATAAGAACTTAATGTTTCTTGGTGTCCTATTTCACAGAATATTTTCTAGTGAAACTGATTTATCCACAAGTTTACATTTATTACTGTCTTACCTATTGTAAGGAGCTTCTTTAGCTCCATCAGAAGTTGTAATTTTGCTGTTAACTTTGCTAGGTATGATCATGGGCACTGCTGGTGCAACAGTCTACTACAATTTAAGGCTGAGACATCCCATACATAATAACATGCCTCTCATAGACTATGACTTGGCTCTGCTCTTTCAGCCTATGCTTATGGTGGGTATAAGCATCGGCGTTGCATTCAATGTCATCTTTGCGGATTGGATGATCACAAGTCTCTTGATCTTTATCTTCATAGGTAAAAACAGTCACTAACATACTTAAGAGTATAAAAACATTATCAAAAAAAGGAGAAGCGATGAAATTGCTTAGTCATTTGCTGTAAGATGAGCGAAATGTGGTTAGTATAGCTAATACATCTGTTAAATGAAACCGGTTTCAGTTAATTCAACAAGATCCTACACGAAAGGTGTTGAGGCGTGGAAGAAAGAGACACTGGTGAAGCAGGTACATTAACCCTTTCTTACGCTAGTAATGCATCTTTGTATGTATTTAGTTAGTGGTGAGGATTCTGATAAAGTTCTGGTATAACAGGAGACCGTGAAGTTACAGGAGTTTGATGGACAACAGAACGGTGAGTGCTATCTTCATCAAATTACTGATTACTTCACATGAACACGAGGCTATATATATACAGCCTTCTTAACAATGCACATACAATTCAATACTTCCTTTTCCATTCAACAGCATCTGTGCAACTGTCTGTAAGGAAACTCGCTGAACAAGTGACAGAAGGCAGGGGAACATTAGAAAATTCTGCAGAAACAGAAAATGAGACAGCACATCTGCTCGAAAGTATGTTGGTTTTCTCTCTTTTTGACATTATCTTGTCACGAGTCTCTATGACAGCTGAAAATTTCACACTGTTCCATTCCTGAAAATATTGCTTTGTCAAATGCTTTAAACTGCTTTAGACTTGTATGAACTTTCTGCCAAAAGAGTGTAGCCGAACATTTAGCATCACAAATCAACTGTGTCGCGTCTCAGTTCTTAAGTGTGTCGTTTTGCATTAAGATACAGAATAAGTGTAACATGTTTGGGATGAAGCGACTTATGCAGATGGAAAAGTAAAACTTGAACTAGATTTTTCAGTGGTCTTATCAGTATGTAATCATACTGCACCTTCTAAACTGCAGGTGGCCATAGTGTTGACTGTAAAGCAGTCCCCAGAAATCCTGAGGCTTTGCACAATCAGGTCTGTTTCCTAATACTATTTGCTTCTCTGACAATTTATGCTGTAACACCAAACAATCTTTAAGCTTAAAATCTGATGCCAATCTTCTTGAACATCCAGATTCCCACATACAGCAACATCAAATGGAAACAGCTAACGATTCTTATCTTTGTTTGGGTGGCTTTCTTTGCCATTCAGGTAGCAAAGGTCAGTTTTATTTAGTGCTCATAGTTTTCACGCGCAATTTGTAGTTTTTTCCTTCAAACTATAGATGCTGTCACTCTGATCCATATTGAACCTTTTATTGCATTCTTAAACATGAACTAGTATCTAGATTCTTCCTGATTCCGAATTTCTGATCTGCCTGCAGACTCATGTAGTGACCTGTTCCTTTGACTACTGGATGCTAAACTCATTGCAGGTAGACAAATTTCTTCTTTCAGTATTTCCTTAAATTTTTGATCCCAGAGTTGTCATTCTGCATTATTAGACAAGGCACATAGTCATATATATTAAACGCTTTGCATATTCTTTCCTTTCCTCTCTTTTCTGATCTAGGTTGTGGTTGGGTCCTCAGTAGCAATTTACCAAGCAGTATCCTTATGCAGAGGGACAACAGTGATAACGTCAAGCGGAAAAGAGATCCCTGAATGGACACTGTCTAAACTACTGCTGTACTTCTCCAGTGGGATACTGGCTGGTACAGTTGGGGGCTTGCTTGGCATAGGTGGCGGAACCATCTTAACTCCCTTGTTTCTTGAACTCGGAATTCCTCCTCAGGTACTTAAAAAACAATGAATTTTAAATCTACCTGTAATGTCAATCATATCTGCAATGTCTATGCTCATTCTCCTCCTGCACTGCTGCACACTGTCTCAATTCCACATACCGCGAAAAAATCATGTCAAGATTTTCTATGCAAATTAAATTGAGCATGAGTCTGGGATCTCATACCAATTGCTACTTTTGCCTGCAGGTGGCAAGTGCAACATCATCCTTCTCTATGTTATTCTCGTCGTCTATATCCGTTGTACAGTATTACTTTCTAAGGAGGTTCCCAATACCATATGGTGCGTACAAACAACTACAGTCTACAGCAGTACAGCATACATTTTCGGATAACAATCAGTTCATTTTAATACTACTTTTTCGACTTACAGCATCCATATCTGTTATGGCATCTTCATTCTTTTTTCCTGCTGATTTCATGCAATGTTTTTACTAAAAAATCTTATCTTTTTATCTTTGTTCCAGCTTCATATCTATGCTCAGTTGCTGTAATAGCAGCCTTTACCGGCCAACATGTGGTTCGAAAGATAATAGCAGTACTAGGAAGAACATCCATCATCATATTTATCCTGGCGTTCTCTATTTTTATCAGTGCAATCTGTCTAGGTAAGTTACAACACCATTGTACTGATTTGCTCTGCTAGAATGACAGTATTGGCTGATGTCTTCGTCGATGTTACAGGTGCAGTGGGTATTTATCACATGATATTCGAGCTGAAGCATCACCAATATATGGGGTTTGAGAGCATGTGTCACTGATGCAGACATTCTTAACAGTTTTACAGTCTAAAAAACCTCTTGAAGTTTGATGTTTTAAGCAGTAGGTTAAGCCCTTAATACCACTGTAAGTATCACTGTCAGTTCAGAAATCAGCAACTATCGGTCATTAATGCGCATTGTTTAAACTTTAAAGAGTTAATATTAAGCCTCCGATTTAGATGAACAAACTAATCAGGGATTAATGTAGCAATATTATGGTAATCCTTATCACCTCTAGCTAAGCTACCACAGAAAGTTAAGGCCAAAAAGATCAGTATTGTGCCCCTTCCTCACTATTAACAGGTGACACATACAGTCATACACAAACGAGCGAGCATGAGAATAAGGGCATAAGGGTTCAATTGTAATGTCAAAACAGCAAAGCAGTGTTACAATAGACATCCCCCTTAACTCAGAAATTGTACTGATTTTTGCGCCTCATATTAGACAATACGGGTTATGAACTTGTGACTTATGAGCGTTGCATGCCAAAACCAAATAATTACACTCAAGGCAACAAGATATCAGCATTAGAGTGATCTGATATCGGGACTAACAAATTGAGGAGTAAGATTGACCTAATAGTTAAGCTATCAACTTATCAGGATTGTCCCATGCTTTCAAATCCTCATATTCTCCTCCAACATAACATTAGTTGCTCGCCTATGTAATAAAACGAAGAACCAAGCACATGAAGAGTTACATCAACTAACCCAAATTGTAAAAAAAAAAAAAAAAAAATTTGTTGGCTTCTTACTTCTTTGCTCACTTATTTAGTTATTTCCCTTTCTTTTTCTAACACAAGCAGGAAGTCTTTGTAGATTAATAGATGCATGGTGAATTTGTAGCTCTCTTTTGTGGCTGTGTCTAAACAAAGTCCAAAAAATACACGGACAAAATGGGGTCATGTTTATGTACTACTATTGACTTTCGATTTCTGAAGCTCTTTCAATAAAAAATACTATTCTCCCATAGTGTTGATATAATGTGTGTCAATCCGTAAGATCAATGCCATGTAACTCATGTTGGAAAAAATAGGACGACTCGCCTAGATTATCGTTGTCGCCTAGATTATCGTTGTGCTCGCTAACTGCTTGCTTTTTAAGTTGGCTCTCGTTAGTCGTTAGCATTCAAACGTCGAGTCATGTAGGTCATTAGGGCTATTATACATACCGAGTATATCGAATGATCGAACTAGTTCAACCGAGAACGTTCGACCACCGTAGTGCCCTTAGATCATATATATTTCTAACTTATTGGACAATCATTGAGAAGATAGGGATTCTAAAGGAAAGTTGTAGATAGACATTGCACACGAGTGATCCATGGTAGCCATAAATGATGCCGACACACCATAACATAAATGAGAGTTAATTTTGTGTGTGAAGTACCTCTCATGGACACTTCACTAGGGCTAATAACATAGCTAGCAATCCTAGCATATACAATATGCCTAATGCATATGCAATGTTATAAATATGATTGAAATCTAGAAAATGACATCAATGATGTAACATTTTGTCCATGGCCAATCAAATAGCCAATACGGGAGCAACTTAAATGTAAATTGTCACATTAAATTTCACCAAAGATAGTTTTATCACTCTCTTAATCATTAACGAGAAATGAAGCATTTTCTAGCTTAAACTAATGAATTGGGAGTAAGATTCATTCAAATACACAAGTACTATGCTTTTTATATATAGGGCATTTGACACATTCACAAGTCACAACAGAGTAAGAGAAAATAGTAAGAAACATGTAAATATTAATCACTTGTGTACACATCGAACTACAAATATAAATTAATTGACACTATAAAATCTCTAATAAAATCCTGCCATACATTCGGGTGGTGGAATAGGGTTACGCGATTTATCAGTACAATAATCGTAAACCATATGATTCATACGAACCCATTTATATAACCTTGCTTGAATTGGGGTTAATTCTTTGTAAGTTGCACTTTCCCACAAATTGCTAGGATTTGAGGCACAAGACATTGGTCCAGGGACAGGACAACCCTCAATGTCAAAGTCTTTATAATAGGCCAAGAATGGGGCCTTACTCCAATCAATTTTCTCTAATCCACCACGAGTTGCCCAATTATCAGCTTCCCATAACGTTGAATATACTCCCATTGGTTCTGATTTTGGGTACGGAATCCCTCTTGCTTCATTGTTCTTGTACACTCTTATGGGCACTTCGTCGACCTCGAACCTTTATATATGAATACACGAAGTTAGAATCCCGTAACATGCATAGTTACAGTTCAGGTAAGACAGTTCTATATATATACAAAAAACGATTATCGATCCATTTGAAAATTAAGTCACTTTGGTATCGCATTATGATTAAGGAATTAGTATCGTATTTAAGATGTGTAGGTAGTGATTTTTGTACATACACAATATGATGATGGTTCCATAAGATTGTGTAGGTGTGATATTTGAGGGAAGGATCAAACCAAAGGTTAACTCTTTGCTCTCTTTCTCCCTTTCCTAGAGCAAATATGTTTGTTTGAACTGTATAAGGTTGTCCTGTTCTGTTTCCCAAGAACTCAAAATCTAGCTCTTCGTGTCTTTCATTTGTGCCGTCCGAGTTCATCTGCATGCAAATGAACAATATTAATCACATATCATGCAATACGTAACCCTAATTTTTGAAATAATGTTGATGATATGAACAATTAGCCAAGTTGTGTCGTCTTTATGTATACTACAATTAGTTTAATATATATGACACATTTTATTCTCTATTCGGCCTCGAGGAACTCACATAAAATGCAGTAACAGTCCCTGCTGAATCTCCCGGAACTAGCTTGATACTCATGCTAACACGGCCATACATGTACTTATATCTTGAAGCAAATCCACAACCTATGCAACGATGAACAAATAGCAAACAATACATTATTACACACCTAAAGTGACAAATTCCGTCAGCATCAATTTTGTCCCCTATTAACACTTTTTGAAGTTTGGACGGACAAAAAGAAGTTTATTGAACTTGGCGGGATAAGATACTCTTACATAAACACGAAAAACACGAGATATGTGTGGAGTGTACCTGAACTTTGGTCGAGAGTAAGCTGAATGGAGCTACCTCCTTCAACGAGCTTGAGATGAG
>JBBYHQ010303546.1:0-18810 GCA_038382645.1 Spergularia azorica | reverse complement strand
GGTTCGAGGTGATTGATGATGCAAAGGCACGACTCGAGTCTTTGTGTCCCGGAGTTGTGTCTTGTGCTGATATCTTGGCTTTAGCCACTAAGGATGCAGTTCAACTGGTACGTTTAGATTGCGCAACTAATTAAGTTGTTAGAGGTTTGATGTTTAGACGCGTAATTTGATTATTCGTTTCTTGTACGTGTTTTTTATTCAATGGACATAGGCCGGTGGACCGAGTTGGGCCGTACCTCTAGGGAGAAGAGATGGTAGGACGTCTTCAGCATCAGATCCAGGCAAAAACTTGCCTTCTCCAGTTGATTCCGTGGCTGTACAAAGGCAAAAATTTGCTGCCAAAGGACTAGACGATCATGATCTTGTTACACTTGTTGGTATGCTCTCTAATTCTCTAAATTCCGAGTTTTTCGATTACTTAACAATACCTTATTCTTAACCACTAGTCAAAACGAACTATACTTCTAACTTTACTCTTAACAATATGCTTCTTAATGTGTAACGTCTATACCTTTACTTTAGACAAACTTTGTATATGATGGTCTGACCATAACTTATGTGAAACGACTCAACGAGCTCATAGGACAGTTTCCGTATTGTTTATGTTTCGAGCTTATGCCTATGTTTTTGTTTGTAACTTGTAAGGTGCACACACAATTGGACATACAGATTGCAGATTCTTCCAATACAGAATCTACAATTTCACACCAACAGGAAACTCTGACCCATCAATAAACCAAGCATTTCTAGGCCAATTACAAACCTCGTGCCCAAGAAATGGCAATGGTTTAAACAAGGTGGACTTAGACAAAGATAGCTCGTCAAATTTTGATGCAAGCTTCTACAAGAATGTGAGGGATGGCAATGGTGTGTTGGAATCTGATCAGAGATTATGGGACGATGTCGCGACTCGTGCCATCGTCCAGAATTACGCCGGAAGTCTAAGAGGATTGTTTGGATTAAGGTTTAGTTTGGATTTTTCTAAGGCTATGATCAAGATGAGCAGTATTGATGTAAAGACTGGTACTGATGGTGAGATTAGAAGGATATGCTCACAATTTAATTAAGTTAATGTTTGTAATGTGACACTATGATTTGTGCTAAGTAATTGTGTCTACTTCATGTGTCATCTATATTGTCTAATTGAGTGGATTGTGATACTACTAATTAACTCATTCACCTTAAGTTAGCCGCAACTCGAGATAAGAGGTTCTCTTAGATCGTATAATGTTTTTCCTCCTTATTGTATAATTGATGGGAGTAAGTCAAACTAAAAAGCATAGCTAACTAGTACAATTTCTCGAATTTAACCATTGGAACAAAACCTCATCGATTCGGCCGGGAGGTGAGACAAGGTGAAACATATATTATGTGATTCCTAATTTCCTATGGAGGTTTTGGAGTTTGGACAGACTAAAGTACTAAACCCATCACCGTAAGTTAGCCCAATGCCTTAATATTTTTACACGGTCATATATTTGAATGGATTCGGCCCAAAAGGTCCTATATTTGAGTGTGGGCTTTACTATTATGTACCCTAATCTCACCAAAACTGTAATGCAATGGCAAGTTGGCAACAATGGGATAATAATTTTTACACACTCTGGATTGATTTTTATATTCTTTCATGCGAATTATTGGAAGAGTGTATGAATCACTACTCGCAATAATGGGGGTGATTGTTTGCAAGAAATCGCTTAAAAGCAACATGAAACAAGTAATCAATAGGTCAACTGTCTGAATTTTAACGTACCAATAACACGAGCAACGACATAATTTACCCGTTTTGCATATAAATGGTCTCTACTTACAGAATTCGTATACAACAGTTCCACTTCCGGCTAATAACTCAGGTTATAAAAAGTCTACTCCCTCTACTTCGCTCTATTATTGGCATTTACTAGGAACAAATTTCAAAATCCTACCTTATATAGTATACTTACAATATTCCAATTTCCTATCTTATATGTCCAAAAATATCTTTTCCTACCTTATAAGGTGTTTTTTCTATCTAAATCCTAACAAAAACACTGTTTCGGCTGATTGATTGTCTATTTGCACGTGACTTAATTTTTGGTGAAACTTTTGCGTGATTCCTCCCTTACCCATATAAAACCACCATTTTTACTCATAACACTTTTCTGCCCTCTCCAAATACTTGGTTCCTCTCCAAATCCTTCCTTCTCTACCCTCCAAAGTCCAAACCCTTCAATTTCACTTCCCTTTTCACCCCCTCATCTTATTATTGCACTGTGCTGTTTTACCATAAATCTAGATTGGGTTTTCTTTAATCCGTACTCCGCGTGCTACTCGTGTTCCCCATTAACGGTCCTCAACTGCACTAAAGCAAGGTACGTAACTAATTTACACCTTCAATTGTACTTTTGGGTGCTTTTAGTTTCCCTAAACTGATCAAATGCAAATCAATTTATGTTGTAATTAAACCTAAAATCGATCAATAAAAATGGGGAAATTGGAGGGAAATAGCAAACATTTGGAGGGAAATCACGAAAATGTAAGAGGGAAAAATGAAAGTCAACGCCGTAATAGACAATCAACCCACCAGAACAGTGTTTTTGGTAGAAATTGGATAAAAAAAGCACTTTATAAGGTAGGAAAAGATATTCTTGTGCATATAAGGTAGTAAATTAAAATATTATAAATATATAAGGTAAAGATTTGAAAATTTATCCCATCATTTACTACGGATAACACAAACGTGACCGAATTAAGATAAGAAAACACACAAAACGCAATTCTCAACACCAAATAGACAAAAGGACCAATTCTCGAAAAACAAGTACCATCAGATTGTTGGGAACGAAACGACTTGGTGTTATTGTCTCCTTGGCTTCTCCTTGACGTCTTCTCCTCCATCATCATTCATCCATCTTTCATCCCCATAGCAAAAAAAAACCCCCAAAATCTCAGACACACATCACATTTCTTCACATACCTTCCATAAATAGCTTTTTATTTCAGTCATCACTCCATTAAAAAAACTCCCCAATAATTCCAACAATTAACAACAATTTTTATAGAATTTTTTTTTGTTTAGTGGTAATAATTTGATTGGAAGTTTTTCATACCTTTTTTTTTTCTTGCTCTTGCGTGCAAGTCAGGCTTTTTCCATTGATTTTTTTCTATAAAAATGGCTTCTTTAGCAACAATTCCACAAACCCAACTTTTTTCCAGAAAACCCAGTTCAAATTTCAGGGAATTAAGCTCAAAGTTTCGACCTTTCTTTGTATCTTTTAGCAGAAGCAACCCAAATTTTAATAAAAATTCAAGGATGGTTTTGGGTCAAGATGGAATTACCAAAGTGCCCCTGAAAGCAGTTGCTGCAGCAGCAGCATCAAGTGCAGTGGCAGCAACAGGTGAAGAGAAGAAGAAGAAGAAAGGGTTTGTGGAGGAGATGAGGGCAGTTGCTATGAAATTGCATACAAAAGAACAAGCAAGAGAAGGTGAGAAAGTTGCTAAAGGTCCTGAGGAAAAGTCTCCTGCTAAGTGGGAACCAACTGTTGAGGGTTACTTGAAGTTTCTTGTTGATAGTAAGTTGGTTTATGATACTTTGGAGAGGATTGTTCTTGAAGCTCCTGTTGATTATTGTAAGTTATTGTTATCCTTCCTGTTTTTGATTGTTTAATTTATTAGTTGGATTGTTGTTGTTGTTGTTGTTTTTTCGTATGACGGTTTCAGATGACGATTCATGTTAGTCGACCCCGAATTATCTTGGGATTAGTGATGTTGATAATTGCTTAAAGTTCATTGGTTGTGTTACGATTGTAGTGTTGCTGATTGCTTAAAGTTGATTGCTTTTGCTATGATTGTATTGTTGTTGATTGCTTAAAGTTCACTGGTTATGTTTTGATTGTTGAATTTCCTTGGATGGTTTTCGTTTTAGTGGGATTAATGTTTGAATATGTGGATTGCTTGAAGCTCAATGGTTATGTGTTGATTGTTGAATTTCATTGGATGTTTGGATGTTTGTTAGGTGTTTGATCATCAAAGTTGTGTGGTGGGTTTCAAGTGATTAGAGATTCGGATTGGGTTGTTTTGTAATTGGGTTTATAGGAGATGGATTTGAGTTATGTAGGAGTTGTGTTCTATGATTGTAACTATTAATCAAGGTTTGAACTTTGAAGGTATATGGATTGGAATTATTGGTTGTGTGGGAGGCTTAGTAGATTGCTCGGGAGCGTGTTTGGAAATTGTAACATGCTGATCATGGAGCTATGTTTGTTGGTTCAATGGGGTTGATATGAAGTGTGGACTGGAGTACTTGAGAATTTGATTCTGAATTGTTACGCCTTTCCTTGCCATAAGAATTTGAAGTAAGTGGAAATGCCTTCAAAATCGACATTATCTAGCTTTGGCATGTTTGACAAACATGGGGATGCTGAGTAGGGGCTCATCTAGTTGTCTTTAGTTAGTATAATCTCTACAGTGATCAATGAGCAGACATTCAGTCGCCTGATTAAAAGACGTCCATGCCATGGTTAATTGCCTTCATTTGTTTTTGTGCGATGATTGGAAGGTGATCTGGCTAACTTAGATGTAAATCTTGCGGTGGCCTTCATATATCTTCAGAACCTTTGTGGCATATGTTTCTCCACTTCTTTTGTGCAGTTCCAAACTTTTTGCCTCTAATAACTCAAAATTCATATTATGTCCATTAGCAGGGCCTTGATTTTCTGTTGTGGATATGCCTTAGCTGTTTTTGGGTTTTTTTTACGACCCAATCTATCCATTTGAATTTAGAATTCTTTTGGTGAGTGATGTAGCATTAAAGTTTTCTCTATCAATGTATCAACTGCTCATGATGGACATGTTAGTTATTTTGGTATTGAATTAGATGGTTAGGCTTACAACCATGTTGCCCATACTGTGGAGTAAATTTTATCAAGTGAAGTGTCCTTTGGAAATTTATAGTAAAAAAGAGTTTGTTGGCTATGTTCTACTATCTGACATCATGCGGAGAGGCCATGGTTGAATTGTCTTCAATGGCTTGCCTTATGTCCAATGATGGGAGGATAATCAGGCAAATTCGGGTGTCCTCCTTTGAATTAAATATATGTGTGCTGGTGAGGTTTTGTGCCATGATTTGCGCGGAGTTGCTCATTTAGGAATGTATCTATGCTGGAGACCATGCAATCCTTCTGTGTCATTCAGAAATCCTTGAGTTAGTTCCACTACGTTGCCAGTTTAACTGTCCAGTCCTAATTTCCTTTTTTCTAATGGTTCATAGTTGATACATGAATTACATGACTTCATAAACCTGAGACTTCTCTGATGAAACTTGGCCTTTTAGAGTTAGGTCAGCAGGTGTTTGTTTTGTGTCACTGTCAAGTCTATCCATGTTACGTTAGGCTTCTTCTGCGCAGTTATTTAGCATCAAGGAAGTATCTATCTACTAGTATGATGGGAATTCATTGTCGTCAGTTATTTGTTAGATGAGATCATGAGAATGCTTCACACCATGCTGTCCAACCTGTAGAGTTGTCCCTGCTTATTCTTTATCGGCCAAAGCTTTATCTTCCATGAAGAATGAAGCTTACTTTGTTAGCCAACACAAATACTAGCATCTTGAAACTAACACATGGCAAAGGGTATACTTAGGACTGTAATATGACCTCTCATGTTGATTGATATATTTGATATCTGTATACTCCAATGTTTGTTAGAAATACGAAATCTATTGAGAGTGAGAAATTGATGTTGAATTAGAGCGGGGTCATGGATAATGATAAAAATAGAAGAGGAAATCATGTTAGTACTTTCGGATAGCTATGTGTAATCTGTGTTTGGTCATATACTGTATTTTTCAGTGCCAATTTACAAACCATGCTGTCCAACCTGTAGAGTTGTCCCTGCTTATTCTTTATCGGCCAAAGCTTTATTGTCCATGAAGAATGAAGCTTACTTTGTTAGCCAACTAAATTACTAGCATCTTGAAACTAATACATCGCAAAGGCTATGCTCAGGACTGTGATATGACCTCTCCTGTTGATTGATATTTGATATCTGTAGACTCCAATGTTTGTTAGTAATACAAATTACAAAATCTATCGAGTGTGAGAAATAGATGCTGAGTTAGAGCGGTGCCATGGATAATGATAAAAATAGAAGAGGACTTCATGGTAGTATGTTTGGATTGCTATGTGTGATCTGTGTTTGGTCATATACTGTACTCCGTATTTTTCAGTGCCAATTTACAAACAAAGCAAAGTCTCTTTCGTTCTCGGGGACTTTTCTGTCATTAGTAATGCAATGTCACTACTAAATGACACCCTTGAGAGTTTTTTTATTTATTTTTTATTTTTTAAAGAGAAACTTCTGGACTGTGATAATCTTAACAGAGAGGTCATAAGCTCATAGCCACATGGTCAGCTTGTTAGGCATTAGAGATCAGTTAACTTCCTTGTTGACACCCTGAAATTCTATGACAGGCCAATTTTGTGCTTCATGCTGCTTTGACTGAACCCTCTGTAGTAATCGTGGCTAATGTCTAATATATCTGTTGCAAATTGCAATCTAATGTATTTTTTCTTCTTCTGATTTTAGATGCTGAGTTTAGAAACACAGGATTGGAGCGATCAGAGAAATTGGCAAAAGATTTAGAGTGGTTCAAAGAGCAAGGTTATTCTATCCCTGAACCATCTGAACCTGGTGTTACGTATGCAAAAATCCTTGAAGAGTTGGCGGAGAAGGATCCTCAGGCATTCATCTGCCATTTCTATAATACATATTTCGCACATTCCGCTGGTGGACGCATGATTGGTAGAAAGGTATGTTGTTTGTTATTGTATCTGGATTCTGGAGCATACATTGATAACAATATGTATTTTTTTTGGAGACATGGATTTTTCTAAGTTGACCTTGAGTTTCCATTTTTTTAAGTAAGAAGATAATACGGAGTAGTATTTATCATAATACTATTAGTAAACGAAAAGTACATTTGCCATCAATATCCAAGAACAGCTAATGTGACTTGTGATTTTTGTATTTTCTATTTGACTAGATCAACTGAAAGTCCAAGTCTTGGTTTTTTAAGTTTGTTCTTGTAAACATCTCATTGCCTATTGAGGTTCTTTGAAGCAAATAATAGTGTCTTCTAGTGAAGAAAGTCACTGGCATGTTAAGAGTGTAGAGAACTTTCTAATTTGCTTAGAACATGATTGCAGAATAATCTTCCAAAATACACGTGACTGCTCCTTTGTTCATGGGGGTCATCTCATTGGTTCTTTTTATCGTTCTACTCTGTTACTTATCAGAAAGAGATTAAAAGAAGCTGTGACTCTTCTTTGCTCCTGCTTCCCAATCTTTTGCTCTGTGGAGTGTCATTGATACGGGAACAGACCCTGATAGTCATCAATTTTCGTAGACGAGTGATTTGAACATGTAGACATCTGATTTCACCTTTTCTTTTCCTACTTTTATAGGTGGCTCAGATGATACTGGACAAAAAGGAGTTGGAATTCTACAAATGGGACGGTGAGCTTTCCGAGTTGCTCCAGAGCGTGAGGGATAAGCTAAACATAGTTGCTGAAGTATGTTCTCTTTTCTTCCATCAATTATTTTGGTTTTTAATTCCCTTGCTGGTCTTCAGTCTACATTCAGTGGTTGTGTCAATTGTAAGGAAGTGTCATCTCTTGGTAGATAAGAGATAGTTTACTTAGTCGACCCAGCTTGCTGGAATTGTTTTGGAGCCGTTCTTGTTTTCGCAGTCATCAGTCACCACATCGGATAACTCTGAAGAAAATATTCCTATCCAATCCATCATTGTTTTTTAGATAGGGTGATTTCCATTGAGACTCGATATGAAATCTCAACTACCAGAATGCTCGATGATTTATTCTATTTATGTTGATTGCTTTGCAGGGCTGGACTAGGGAAGAAAAGAACCATTGCTTGGAGGAAACCGAGAAGTCTTTCAAGCACTCGGGGGAAATCCTTCGTCTGATACTAACCTAAGTCATGCAGCTGCCTCATCTCTCCGAAAAAACTTTCGTGGGTAGGACACTGCAGAAGCTTGTTTATACTCTGACATTGTTTTTATCTATGTTACCTTCTAAATAGAGAACCGAATACTGGTAAAATGTGTATAAATGAATCAGGTTCTGTCAAAAATGCTATTTTCCAGTTTGTTTAATAACATTTTCATATCAGCAAACTGGCCAAACATAGGTTCATGCCCGGTTCGCGCTGTTGATGCTCCTTGCAGCTATCACCCAGGGCATTAACCACCTCCACACTTAATGTACTGACTAGCGTGTCGTGGGTAGGATAGTCTCTTACTCTCGTGACTCGAGCAAGTGGTTCACGGTTCAGTGGACTCGATGTAGCGTCTTCTTTGCATACTTAGCTGCCTCACGGTCACGCTTACGCGAACCAGTCAATCGGGCTGGGCCTGCAGTATTGAATCCTGTGGGCTAGCCCAAACCCCAACAGATTAATGGCAAATGTGGACTTCAAAAGTTCAGAAAAATGGGAAACGTGGGGAAGTAAGAAGCTTAAAGAAATGAGTGGCGCACTCGTGTTGCACGCGGCACAGCAACAAATAGTCATATACTGACCTCGGACACGTCTAGTATCACCAATTCACCACTGTCTTTATCAAAGTCACGATTAACTTTCAGGTCTCTCATATTCGTTCCGACGTTTCACGTGATTTTAACATAACGGGGTTAATGTCGACATAGTTACACAGTGTTGCCGTGTTGGTGTAGTGGTGTTAGCTTAAAAACTCGGGATTTGGATGTCGAGTTTATAAGTCGAAACTTTCACCTAGTGATTCTCGAAGTAGAGACTTATCCATCTCTATGATAATTCGACTTCCTAAATGCTTATCTAGTTATCCTCGACATTCATTGCATTATTTACGGCCGATGGAGCTCAACAAGTTTTAAATTTTAAATTTTCCCCATAGAGAAAAAATTATTCGTATTGGTTAATCAACAAGGACGTAGAGTTCAACTACGCAATATCCACATTTGGGAGAATCTCCTATCCATCGCAACATCAGTACTCCGTAATCATCCAACGAACTTGACGTTATCTGAATCACCGTTCTCAAAATATTATTAAAAACCCGTAATTAATTAAAAATAATACTGTAATAATCAAACACATGAAATTGACAAAAAAATCACAGTACTTTGTGATGGACCTGGATTCTTATTAATTAATTTAGCGGAGGAACCAAGCACATCACAGTCACCTACTCACCTGCATATATAAACCTCTTCATTATAAACCAAACAATCTCTCCCCCAGAATTTGCAAAGATTGTATTTTTTTTGCACAAAAAAATTTCAATAAAAATGGTCAAACATATCTCAATCTCTCTCCTCTGTACCCTGATTTCTCTCCTAATTTTCCAATTAGCTTCTTCAACAAGTTTAATATCTCTCCCTTCTTCTACTAATGACACACACACCTTCCCTGATGCAGACCCACTTCCCCTGCTTTCTCTAAGGATTAAGCCTAATCAGGTGATTAAATCTTGCTGATTAAGCTTTTTAATGATGACCCAGTTGCTTAAAAGTGTGTGTTTTTTTTTGTTGCATTGACATTTTTTTGTAATCTGATTTTTGCTGATTAATCATGTTCAGGTTGCAAAGAGCTGTTCTTACAGAGTTCAGATCACTACAGGGTGTACTTCTGTGTCATATACCAGGGATCAGATTAGTCTGTCTTTTGGTGATGCTTATGGAAATCAGGTATAGTGATTAGTATTAATAATAATCGTGTTTTATCGTAGATGTCAGCGAGCTTAGTTGGTAAAGTCGTGGAGGCCTGATAGTCCATGACATGGGTTTGATATGTGTCAGCATTGAAATTGTCCATGTGGCTCCATATTGATTGTTCATATTGTTATAATGAAAGTTGTTACTGGTTATTGTTAGAAAGTATGGATTTTTAAGCTGTTGTAATCCTGTATGTGAAGTCAAACTTTGGGTTAATGGGAATTGCCTGGAATGTGATTTGCTGATTGCATGATATTCAATGTTGTGGGATTCTCTTACTTATTGGTAATTAGTTGTGATTGTAAGCTCATTGATACACTGATATTTAAGAGAGAATTTGTAGTAATTAAGAAAAGCCATGAAAAAAGTCAATTGTTGTAGCTGGAATGCTGGTTAATTTGTAGAATTTGGTTTGGTCAACTGATTGTTTAACAATGGAGGAAAGACAATTTGAAATGGAATTCAGAAAAGATAAGAACTTGGTTTGCTTGGGGGGTAATTAGTGTTGTTTCTGTTATCAGGTGATGCTTTTATTTTCGGGTTTTTGGAGAAGGGTATCTTTTGTTGACATAGTTCCATGCTGATTCGTATTTTCTTGTAATTGTAGGTGTATGTGCCAAGGATAGATGATCCTCATTCTCGTACATTCGAGGCATGCTCCACAGACACATTTGATATATCGGGTCCTTGTACCTACGATGTATGCTATGTCTACCTGTATCGGAGGGGTTATGATGGATGGAACGTTGGGAGTGTGAGGATCTCTGGCCGCAGTACCAGGACTGTGACCTTCAACTTCAAAAGTTGGCTACCAAGCGATGTTTGGTGGGGTTTCAACTACTGTAATGGTGTGTCTGCCTCTCCAATTCTGTAGAGCAAGCGAAGATTAGTAAAATGAGTGTTTATGATATCTGAATAAGACTTGTGCCTGCTTACCTTTGTAGCAGTTTAGGATGTCATGTAGAAAATGGATCTTTTTAATGTCGATGTGTTTGTCAGTCGTACATTTTTGGCTACTATTCAATTTGATCAGTCGATATATATTGCTGTTATAAAAAATTACTTGCATTGTGCATCAAAATCGATTTTAAAGTTTGCTTATACTGTTTAATCTTAGTGTTTTATTCAGTTATCTGTTGATGATAAGTGTTGCTTTGAGGTTTGAGATATCTTCTATTTGTTCAGGTTTCGTGCTTGATTGACTGTGATCATGGTGTTTAATACTCTCGGCAACTTCTTATTAGAAAATTGCTCTGTGTTCATTTATGTGACAAGACCTTGAATGTATGTTTAGTATCCTAGAATTTATCCTTCATTGTTCTGGCCTTGTCGTGCTTTAAGTTGCGGACTAGAGTCACAGGACAATGAGATCTCATCTACTGTTTTAAGGCCAAAAACTTAGATAGGTCTTAAGCGGAGATGTTTTTATCTTATTTGCGTTTTCCATGCTTTAGCTGTTGCATCACAATGTGAGTTTATAGTAATTTGCTGATTGTTGATATTAATTTGATAATTATCGTTTGTTTTCACATGGTGCTCGTCTGCTTGATGTCCGAAGTCACTTACCTTTCTGGTTTGGTATTGCCTTGGGTTCCTTGGGGTGGTTGGGGGGTGCTGGGGTGGGTTAATTTCCTATAGAGGTCAAAGGGGGATGAGAGAAAGTAGAGTTGCTTCGTGGTGTCTAACCTCAAACCTGCAGCAATGTGATACTCTTTGCAAAATTATGCTACACAAACGAGAAGCTTCAAGTTTTTCAGGTCTTTGCTGTCAAATGTAAACTTTGCATGGGCATGAAAGCTAAAATTTTGTCCATAATGTCGGAGAAGTAATGATGAAGGAACAGTGATCGAGTACGACAGGAGTATATAGCCTGTATAATGCAGATCCATATCCTTCAAAGTTTATCCCCTGCTAGAGTCTGCTAGAGTCTTGAACAAGGGATCTTGAGTGGCTTGTAATGCTTAGAACTTCTTCTCAGTGTCTTTAGTATCCAACTTTCTAGATGGGGACAAGAATCACAAGATGCTTCCCATGTCTCCTTCATCTTCTTGTACAAATTGTTTTCTCATCAGATTTCTGGAAGGAAACACTCTAGTCGTTGTCATTTACTTGCTGACGATCTCGACCTCTTTTCCAAGGGACCTTCAGGCTGAAGTATTGAATACAAGAATCGATTTTTTATTGTGTACATAATAAACTGCAAAAGTTTACGTAGATCTCTGTGTGCTTTCTTCCCTTTTTTTTTTGGTGTTTGAAGTGCGCTTTTTTGTGTGATTTAAACAATCACTGAGCATGGGTTGTTACTGATTGCTAATGTGCACTGTAGAATAAGCTATGTTGCTGTGGTCGATGTATTATTTACGCCCCATAACTTGGTTAGACCTTGGAATGAGGGCTAAGTGCTAACTTCATTAGACCTTTGAATGAGGGTAACTGCTAATGAACGCTGATCGCTTTGCTATCAGGGTGCCTGATCACGATGGCCAAGCCAAAGAAAGGCTTTTGTTTGAAGTTCTTGTAATGCGCATAGACTATAGACCACTTCATCTTAATAGAGTTTAGTCATACAGTTTATGCATTCTCGGACCTTAGTCAAGATTTGATAGCTTACAATTCAGCCTGTTAATATATGGTCTGACCAACAAAACATTCTTGATCACTGCAGGAGCTTCCTCTCAGGGCTTTAAGAAACCTCCTATAAGCACTCTTCTTTTGACCACTGTTCCGCTGCTGTTTTTCTTGCTGGAATGGTTCCTGTTCT
Organism: Spergularia azorica; assembly: GCA_038382645.1. Lineage (NCBI taxonomy): Eukaryota > Viridiplantae > Streptophyta > Magnoliopsida > Caryophyllales > Caryophyllaceae > Spergularia > Spergularia azorica. The sequence continues at coordinate 6,300 of JBBYHQ010303546.1, read as the reverse complement.
GAAGCACGTCAATTCGGCTCTTACATAGCTTTAGTATCGTTGTATTTCCTCTCCTTTCATCTTTTTCTCGAGATTACTTTACTGGATACTTAGTAGGGCATTTTGTGAAGAAGATGACACTCGGTCTAGATATACTTTACAGGTAGTAAAGACGTTCTTGTTATGCATATAAGCACACACTTCTATTTGTTTGGATGTTAATAGGAACTGTGATTGTGAAGATTTAGCAGCCTAGGAAATTTGTGTTTTTTTGCACGCTCAGACGCTCAGTCATACAAATAAATGGTCCATTTGTGAGTATGTCTAGTGACACATGTGTGAACAGTGAACTTCTCTGCTAAAGAACCCATTCTATAGACTATAATGCAGGTGGTGCAATTTGACCGAGTTCATCATGTAACGAGTTTCATCTCTTTTGGAGTTTGTAACACGAGTAATTCAACTTTTGTTGTAAAGCAATCCGTCTTTGGTAGATGGGCGAGTCTCATCGTTATTATACAAAATGCTGAGGAAGAACGCTTACTACCCGAAAATGTACCGTAGTCGAGAAGTGCAGTTGTCAGGCTCATGTAGTTGTCGATCTAGGTGAATGGATACCGAGTCGAAAACAATTGCTGTATTTATGGTGGCGTAACCAAAAATAAAAAATGCTGTATCAAACGCGTCAGGTAGGGGTCGAACCTACGACCTTCTGCTTAGGAAACAAACGCTCTATCCACTGAGCTACAGACGCTTTCTGGTAAAATCATTATCTCAATTTAATTCTCACCACTTACCAGTTAACACATCCCAAAATGTGATTTTCTTTTTTTTGTTTTTTTTTTTGAGGTCAAATGTCACTAATTCACCATGAACGCAGAGGTGCAGATAGCCGGTCGCAGAGGTACAAGCCTACGCATTTTTTGAGTTTTTGTCGCTGGGTCCGAAACAAATACTATATCCCGTTTCTTTTGATTGTTCACGTTTCGTTTGATTCGATTTCGTCATCATAATGTCCATCCCGAGAGTGACTAATGATGCACTACGATTCTTATCAAACGAACGAGGAGTCTTCATCTAATACCCGCTTAGAACATTTTGTATTAACTCAACCTAAGATGCACCTGCAAAAATCTATGACTTGCTAGGATGGCCTTAAACATGAGTATACGAGCTCCCTTAGTGAGAACTAAACACTCGAGTCTAGTCGCAAAATGGCTCGCTAAACTAGAAGCCTAGACCTGATTTTACCAAACCACCTAATCCGAAAAAAAGACACAGTCGAAGCATCAACATTACTTATTTACAACCACTCCACCAAATCTACACTCGCTCTTCCCATCTACCTAGCTACCAATTCAATAACGCAATATACCAAATTTAACATTCTCAGAGACACGACACACGTAACAAAAGATAGTGAAGACTGTAAGCAAGTAAACGCAAAGAACAATGCAAGTGAATGAAATCAGGGTCAGCCTTAAATCATTCAGAGAAGGGCCAATTGAAGGCAGTAGCACTGCAGTACTCAATTACAGCTTTCATTCATTTTTCCGACCAAACGAAAACCAGACGCAAGTAGCAACTCATACCACTTACAAAGTTCCAGGTGCAATATGTGTACTACAAGTTATTGACAAAAGATATCTTTACTAGAATTACTACACTAGCTACTGAAGCTGTACCCAGATTTTATTATGTGAGTCATAGCTCGTCTCTACATCTTAGCTCCTGAGAACAGACGCAATGTGCATTTCTTCGAAGAATGAATGTCTGCAATCAATCAAATATGAGCCATCAATATCAATACTAACAAACTCAACCAAAAAGAACTCATTTACTTGCTCAAGAAATCAGTTCTCACATTCACAACCCACAGAATTACATGTCTTAAATGTTATATTAAACTACTTATTGGCCAGTCTCACCACATTGTCAGCAAAATAGTATAATACCATACACAGGAAGTTAACACTTGGTTGAATGGGACATAATAAGCGGTAATATTGGGATTGATACAAGAAAATGATTAGCAATAACTTACCATGCAAAAGCTTCCAGGCAAGATATCTCAGAGTACTGCAGATTCTTGTTCCTGTGGAATGCAACCTGTTTTGCCTTCACTTGCCTGTTCTTCACATCCGCTTTGTCTCCACACCAGCAAACAGCGTAGACAATGTTACCATTATGGTATTGGAAAGGGAAAAAAAAGGGCGAAAAACTTAACAAGACGTCGCTCAGATTTTGTTGACAAGGTTTTGGAGGCTTACTGTATAGTTGCCGGGTCAATAGAAATTTCAGGTGGAAGGTCCTCTGTGAATTGAAGTCCAGTTTCTCTACAAGAAATCAAGTGCAATGATCAAACAAGTTAGATAGGAATTATTTCCTAAACCAACAATTGTGTGTGATAAGCAAATAAATTACCCTGCAAGCTTCCTGGCTAGATACGAGAAAGGTTTCTCATGGTTGTATCTCCTCTTTGCAGATATCTCAAAGTACAGCAGATTCTTTTTCGGTTGGAATGTGACCTGTTTCGCCTTCACTTGCCAGTACTTCGCACCTGCTTTGTCTCCACGTAGCACAATCGGGATATTTTCATAGAGACTGCTCAGACACAAGGTGAACAGATTTAAAAACTTCAGAACTTACGATAGGAAAATAAAAGATAATAAGTATTGAATTCTCCAGAATAAGAGGCAAACCGGGAAATATCACTGTGCCAAGTCGGAACATTCATGGATGTCAGCTGCACTGTGACATCAAACACCAAATTTCTGCAATGACCATGGATACTCCCAGGCGCCAGCAAACACTTCACATTCTTCTGGTTTGCTTCCAAGGCCAACTTTACCTTCTTTTTGTCACTGTTGTGTTACAGTAGCAAGAACTGTACTGTAATCTAGCATCAAATCCGTGGGTTAGGAGCTGTGCTCAACTAACAAGGAAAGAGAAAATACAAGAAGAAGAGTATAGAAGAAGATATGGACAGGTTTAGGAGCAAACTCAACTAAACCTGAACTAGTTTGGGAAACTTGAAGAGGAAGATTGAAGAAGAAGATTGGAGAGAAGAAGGAGAAGGAACAGAGACTTTTGAGAGAGGAATTCTGATTTTGATTAATGATTGCTTGAATTGATTCAAAGGAGTACAGAGGGTATTTATACCCAAATTGAACTAACAACCCTAACTACCTCTAACAGAATTTTAACTAACTTCTAACGACTTTTAACTACCCTGCTAATTAGTCCTATAACATGTTGCCATGTTGCTGTACGACCATAGAGAATTTGCAGCACATAAGTTCAGAGTCACAGGAGCATAGGATCACAGATTTGTTGCTGATTTCAACCTCCCACATGGATTCCTTGTGAAGACGATCCAGCCTCATCCTGAGCTCCTCGTCTTTTGTCTCAATGGAGAGTAGGTGGTTATCCAATAATTCACCATCCAAGCAAAAGTTCAAGCCAACACACTTGCTGTTGCTGAAATCTGACACGGATCCCTTATCACCACAACCATATTTTTCAAGGACCAGAGAGAATAGGCAGCACATAAGTTCAGAGCCATAGGAGCATAGGGTCACAGATTTGTTGCTGATTCCAACCTCCCTCATGGATTTCTTGTGAAGAGAATCCAACCTCATCCTGGGCTCCTCGTCTTTTATCTGAAGGGAGAGCAGGTGGTTATGCACTGATTCACCATCCAAGCCAAGGTTCAAGCCAACGAGCTTGCTCTTGCTGAAATCTGACATGGATACCGTACAACTACTGGCAGATTTTTCAAGGCCCATAGAGAATTTGCAGCACAAAGGTCCAGAATCACAGGAGCATAGGGTCACAGATTTGTTGCTGATTCCAACCTCCCTCATGGTTTCCTTGTGAAGAGAATTCAGCCTCGTCCTGGGCTCCTCGTCTTTTGTCTCGAGCGAGAGTAGGAAATTATCCACTATGTCACCATCCAAGCAAAGTTTCAAGCCAACACACTTGTTCTTGAGGAGATCTGACACTGATAACTTAACACTACAGTCAGATTTTTCAAGACCCATTGGGAATTCACAGCACAGAAATCCAGAGTCACAGGAGCACAAGGCCACAGACTTGTTGCTGATTCCAACCTCCCACATGGTTTCCTTGTGAAGAGAATTCAGCCTCATCCTGGGATCCTCGTCTTTTGTCTCGAGTGAGAGCAGGTGATCATCCACTGATTCACCATCCGAGAAAAAAAATCTGACACAGAAACCTTATCACTATGGCCACATTTTTCAAGGCCCATAGAAACTTCGCAGCACAGAGGTCCAGAGTCACAGGAGCTTAAGGTCACAGACTTGTTGCTGATTCCAACCTCCCTCATGAACTCCTTGTGAAGAGAATCCAACCTCATCCTGGGCTCCTCGTCTTTTATCTCCAGGGAGAGCAGGTAGTTATCCACTGATTTACCATCCGAGCCAAGGTTCAAATCAACACACCAGCTCTTGCTGAAATCTGAAACAGACACCTTATCAGCATAACCAGATTTCTTAGGGACCATAGAGAATTGGCAGCAGAAGAGTCCCTCTAGGGGCACATGTTTGCCACGCCAACTCCCACGCCACCTTCCATGCCACTTCCCACGCCACCTGGGTTTACCAACACCTCGACCTTTACCTTCACCAGCCTTTCCCAGACCCCTGCCATTTCCACTACCACTCCCACCTCGACCCCTACCCCAACCCTTGCTACTACCAATCCCACCACCAGCACCACCAACTCCATGACCATTACCACCTCCATGACCATTACCAGCACCACCATGACCCTTACCACCTCCACTACCACCCCCCTCATCATGACCAGAATCTGATTCATCAGCCTCTTCACCTCCACCACCCCCCTCATCATCATCTGATTCATCTCTACCCTCACTCTTATCTCCACTTCCCTCCTCATCATCATTAGATTCATCACCGGAATCTCCACTGCCCTCCTCATCATCATCTGATTTACCTGCACCACCACTATAATCTCCATTAACCTCCACATCATCGGAATCAGAACCATCAGAACCAACTCCAAAACCAACCCCGGGGTGGAAAAAAAACTAAATCTGTTGCCTTCAATGTCGTGCGCCCTAATCCCTCAATCATAGACCGGTTAGGATCATTCATAATCGTAAGATCCTCACAATCAACGCCTCCTTCAATACAAACTCCTTGTATTTCCCCTCTTTACCCTTCCCCCTCTTATTTGGCCGTCGTCCTTTGGCGATTCTCAATCTCCCTGTAGCACTCAGCTTTCTCACCTCATTCTCCTTCTTCCTTCCGACTTTCAGAACAGGCCAGAGATTAATATGTACCACTTCTCGGAAATACCTAACACACAGAAAATGTATGCGCTCCGGATGCAACCCTACAAACCCCGGGTGCTCCTCAGACACAACAAATTCATACTAGTCTCGGAAAATATTTCTTACTAGTCTCGCGATAAGGGGAAAATTGCAACAGATTCTCTATGATATCTTGTGGAATACGCTTATAATCGAAACTTGAGACATGATAAGCAGACAAATCTTGCGCTTTAGAAGGTTGATAGATGAAATGCGACTTACCTGTGTGAGGATTATCAATCCAATCAGACTTAGGAACAGATAAGACGCTATACAGCGACGTCGGAAATCTGATCGGAATCTTGTAGATGCGGTGATCGAGATTTTCCGGAAGTTCCTTCTCGATGAAGCCGTCGTACTCCTCGGAAACAGCCGCAGCAATTTTCTTGGACGGATTCTCGGAGGTTGAGGGTTCCGCCGCCTCGGCGCCGCCGCGCTTTCTCTTCTTCGTCATAATTTTCTTGGAAATTTCTGAGTTCTGATGAATTGGAATGTTACAGGTGTTCGGAGAATTGTGGTGCGCCAGTACAGTTATAGTGGAAAGAACATTAAAATATTATGCTCAGTAGCTTCTTGGATACGACTGGACATTCATATTTCATGTGAGGGAAAAAAAGCGCGCGAAAGGAGAATTCAGTTGAAATGAGTCAACGTCGTGCGGAAACGGTTGCGGAAATGTAAGAAAGTGCATATGTGGTAACTGATTATCATTAAAATAATAAAATATATTTTGTGTTCTCAAGTCAAATTTTGTATTTTTTTACTATTTATTTTCGTATTTAGTTAAATATGATGAGATTGTGGATGTGTTCTTCAAAGGTTATAAAAGCAATCCGTCTATGGTACCCCGGGGGTACCATTCTATCTGTACCCCCGGCCCAATCCAAGGCGCAGCTGGGCCAGTCCAATCAAACCAGCCCAATCTAAAAATAAAAATAAAACAAAAAGAAACATAAAAACTA
>JBBYHQ010303526.1:0-14711 GCA_038382645.1 Spergularia azorica | reverse complement strand
ACATTGTGCACCCTGAAGACAATCAAGCTTATAGAGACGTTCAGGTAAATACAGACCGATTAGTCGTTACTCTAATAGGCAGACGCAGAAACTTATACTGTTAAACAGACCTTTATTTTGTGATGCAGCAGCCTAGCAAGAGTCACAAAAATCCTTTTGAGTTACAGAAAGCAGAAAACCAAACAATTGAACAATTGTCCTACTCTTCTATTCTGCCTCATCACACTATTGGGAAGCATCAAATTTTAAGAAAAGTCATTCTAAAGATTAACCTTGAACTTTTTAAGATTTCGAAATGAAATTTTGACATTTAACTTCGAAAGCTTGATCTTTATTCAGTAATTAGTACTACGATAGGACCGTTTTAACAAGTTATCGCTTTTGGTAGGAAGGTGTACCTACTGCGACAAACAATCGCAGAAAAACATAGCCAGTGAACAAAAAGTATTACTCCCAAGTACGCGCCATTTATCTCCTGATCAAACATCGAAATTCAAAACTATGCAAATGAATATTGAATGCACATAACGAAGAAAACAATCAGACATCAAGATTTAACAAGTATCAGAGCGAATATGGATTGCACGTAACAAGAAGTATTCGGTAGTAGCGTATAGATGGTATCGAACACCAAACAGCCAACTTTAATAAAAGCATACCAATTTTAGATAGGACATCTGAGAAGTCTCCCGGAAAGTCGCCTCCACCAAATTTTATCATTTGCTCACCGAAGATGAAACCCCGGCACTGAGTATAGCTGCAGAGAGAACAAAAGAATTACTTAAAGCTGATAATACTGTATCAGGCATGTCAACCTTTGATACAAATATCTGTCATTAGCGGAGGTTTCTTCACCGATCTTAAGGCATGGTGTTGTTCTTGCAAAACAAAGAAATAAGCTTTGTGGGAAAACAAATGTTTTCAGAACGCAGTAAACACGAGTTCTTAACCCTTCCAAAGCATTAGTGAACCATGGGATTCCCATTACATGGATGTCAAATTTTAAGAAAGTTTGTGGATCCAAGTAACATATTCACAGCTAGGTCATTTAAAAAATCTGCAGAAGAAGTATCTTACAAATCACCAGTATCTTCTTGACCTCCACGGTGAACCTTGACTTCCTCTTCTACCAAAGTTTGAGCAAGATTATGGCGAGTGATATTGTAATTAAATCTGCAAACATGAGCAAAAGAACTGTATTACATCTAAAAGGAATCAGAATAGCAACATTATTACATCTGCTGAACTTCTAATGACCAACAAGGCAACAAAAGCAACACGAAATATATCCCAACAGAGAGCTGTATTCTAAGTTTCTTCAGTTCCATTCAAAAGAAGCAACAATCTTACTAAGTTATAAAAGAAATACATTATTCAAAACTCCATCACTTACTGCATACAATTCGTTACGGTTTCATAGTGAGCTTCGATCAAACCCATGTTTAATGGATTGGCACTGCATGCATACAATTTGTATAAAATATAAAGTTTACCTCTTTTTCGTATTCCTGTGCTTTCCAGCTACTTTGTAAGTACCCACCCCATTCTTCTTGTCCAGAAGAGCCAGACTCTCTGTGAAAGCACATGTAAACCATGTGCGCCAACGCCCACAAAGGCCAAGCTTCTTAGCTTCTTTTGTGCGTGGATCATAAGACACCAGCTTGCCCCTTTTGGTAAATCCCAGTACCTCTCCACTCTTCCTCAAGCGTTGAATCCAGCCTAAACCTGTACAGGAGTCCAACTCAACTTTAACCATTTGGCACCATGAGCTCCCTACACTATATTCATTCTTGACCCAGATTTCACACTTATCCATTTCTTTTCCTGTGAATCCTCCCTTCAGCTCTGAGTATAGGACTGACAACCTTCCTTCATATTCCGAGACACTCAGATTAAGCGTGTTCACCTTGCAAAGGGTCTCAGGTACCTTCATCTTCTTAAACTTCTCCTGCTCAACATCAAACAGCAGTAGCCAATTTCTTTGGAAAACGAGTGTTTTAGCATCCCTCTCCCAAGCGATCCAATGAATATTGCCCTTCAGAAAACACTGTGACCACGTGATATCACAGACACAAATATTCATCAGATTATCAGCAGAAACCCACCTCCATTTCCCTTCCTGAACCGAGTACAGCTCAACCTTTGGGGGTGTCATGTCCAAAGCATCCTTACCACGAACATAAACCAGTCTCACCACTTTATAATCACCCTTCTTAGAATCATATCCAAACCCCAACATGGATATGAAAGCGCCAACTGTAATCTGGTACGTGGCACCAGGAACCGGAAGTTTTATATACTTCCGGATCAAGGGGTTCCAAATCAAAACCACATATGTATGACCAAATAGGTCATCAGACAGGCAAATTAAACCATTTACAGATCCTACAACTCGGAAATGGCGTCCACTCTTCCCAGCCATGAAGGGGCACGCAAAGATGTGGCGGACCTTAAGGTCATTTCCCTCCTTTCCTTCAGCTGAATCAAGAAAGAGGGTGTACTGCTCTTCTTTTTCAGGGGGCTCACAGTAATGCTTGTACATAAGGAGGCCATTAGCAGGATCTTGGGTGTAATGTCTGAGGTGGCTAGTGACAAAAGGCGGTGAAACAATGAGAGAGTCCCAAGACTTGCACACACAACGACACTGGCCGAGTGTTTTCACAGGAAGCCGCTTGAAGATTTCGCCCCAAAGGTTAATATCAGACATCTTTGACGGTTTCATAATCACAATTTTTCAGTCTATATAACTCACTAGTATGGAGATGCTGCAAAAGTGCATCAAAGATGGAGAGCACAACAAAAAAGTTACAACCTTTTAACCCTCTCCAAAAAGTTAAATCCTTTACAAAAGTAAAAACTTACAAATATATGAATGCCATCCAAACCCAAATTAAAATTCTACGGTGAGACCGTCTTATCGTATGAGACCAATTAATAGGTTACTTTTGAGAAATTAACATGTTACTTTTGAAATAAGTGGCTTTGAAAAGTAATATTTACTTTTGAAATGTCTGAGAGGTCTCATACGATAAGACCGTCTCACGGTAGAATTTGTGATTGGCAACAACAACAACAACAACATATGAACAAAAAAGTTCCATTCTTTACTGAGAATTTACTCCTATTTTACAGATTCAAGTTTTATTCAAGGATGGAAAGAGGAACCACAAAGTTTCAATCTTTTTAACCCTCGGTAAAAAAAAAAAAAAAGTTTGATCCTTTAGCAAAATTTAACACATATCACAGGTACAGAACAACATAAAAGTAAATATCAAAGATAAACTAAGAATATTACACAAATTTCAAACAATCTGAACCAAAAAAAATAACTGTTGCATGTAAAAATGACCACTTTCAGAAAGATAATGAACAGGGTTTGAGATTTTTTTACCTCTTTCTCAGGTTGTTTTCCTGAACTCGGATTAGAAAGTTAAAATTGCTGCAAAATATCAAAAACCCATGTCAGAAAAATACCCATTTGATGTGATTAAGCCCTAAAAATAACCATTTCAAAAAAACCCATGTTAAAAAAATTACTATCTTTGAGAGAGGCAGAGGATTTACCTGCTACTTGTTTTTGTGCATTCACCGCAATTATTTTTCAAGATTTTCAATATTTCCCAGTAACACTATTGCAGAAGAGAGAGGGAGAGAGAGGGGAAAAAAGTTTACTTTTTCTGATGCAGAAGACTTACAAAAACTTGCAGGAAAAGAGTAACAAAGGTTACAATTGTAATCCTCACATGGCTCCTCTCAATATGACAAACATGGGATTTGGTGCAGCTTCTTATTAAAGCTACCACGTGATTCGAATTAACATTAACATTAACATCGTAGTCATTGAAGTGATTGTACTATAGAGACGAGTACTATGCACAATTGTAACACATATCAAAGGGTTTGAATCAATTACGGGAGCAATAGCTCAATTTCAACTCGACACTCGAGTAGTGAAATTCGAAAGTAGTAGCAAATTAGTCACTGTTGGGTTTGGTACACCATTTATGTTGCAAAATAATTGACGTGCAATGTCAATTCACACTTGATACTCGTACCTAAAGGATGGAGTACCGCAGCTATGAGCTAGTTTTTTTTCATTTTTTATGTTTTTGAAGTCAAGAAAGTGCCGTAATAAAATTAGAAATGCTTCTAAACGACAAGATTAATATAGCTATCTTTCACTGGAGCTAATGTGATAACATCAGTACTCACAATTTGGAAACTGGAAAGCCAAAGCAAGGCTACAGTTTAGCAACAGCGTAAAACTCCTGACCAATTCAAAATTACACACGAATTCGTCTTCTAAAGTTCAAAGCAAGCAATGAAGTAAATACAGTATTATGCGACTAACAATCAAACCCGACTACAAAAGGATTCTATTTCAAAACTGCCATATGGGAAAAGTCAGCATCTGAATTCGAGCTTGAGCATTTGGAATTTGGACCATAATGTAGAGCATTCAGATAGTAATCTTGGATCAACTCAGAAGAAGTCTGCAACTGCATATATACGAACAGAATCATATAAAATGTTTAGACAAAAAAGCACAAAACAGCAGAGTTCAATTGTTTCACAGCGTATGTAATTCAGCAATAGCTAACAAGACTCGTATTGTCTACGATTCCCCAAATCATTAGCCAGGCAGAAACCTGATGCATGCAAACCTATTCCCAGAAATGAACACAAGCAACTTCTACATGACTGTCGACATTGTATAGGGTAGCATTTAAGACATCGAATTCTACGTTGAAAACCTAAGAATGCTAATCCACTGGTGAGAAGTAATCTCTATTCTGAATGGTGTCTTATTACGCGATTGATCTGACATGGACCTTACCATATAGGCCACATTGTGCACCCTGAAGACACTCCGATTAATACTTACTCAGATAGTTAGGCACAGAAAGCAACAGTCGAGCAAGATTTAGTAGCGAATCCTCAAAAATACAGAAATCAGAAAACCAAAAAGTGAAACGAAGTTAACAATAAATTGGCCTAACCTGCTATTCTGCCTCATCGTCAGACATGTCAGCGGAATCTCCAAAGCTAAAAGCCAACGAAGTTGCTGAAGTTACCAATCACCTCCTTCATAAAGATATCGCCATCACAGACAGACCTGAATCCAAGCGTACAGCAACCATAGCAAACAAAACAACAATCTGATTAGCAAAGAGCAGACTCTCCCCACATCAACAAGATAGACTTTTTACGCAACTTATTGTTACGCGACTTAGATAGTTTTCATGCGGCCATCTTGGAAATGAGAAGAAGGGCACTAAAAACTTCTTCCAGCAAATTAAGATTGCACAACAGAAATACGTTACAACACACTTCCTGATAAAAATTATATCAAATTCTCAGTTACCTTTTGAATTCATCCTGGTCAGCAGATTGAGTACTATTGTCAGTCTTATGGTCGAGCAAGACGAGACTCTCTTATAAACACTAAACTTAGTAGATGAACATTGACGAAGACCCCCAAGCCTCTTGATTTGTCTAGTCAAGGAATCGTAAGCCATAAGCTCCACATTGCTTTCCTTAGCAAACCCCAGTAGCTCCCCATTCCTCCCAATGTAATCAATCGGGCCTACATGAACACTATCAGATAATATAACATTCAAGATTATGCACCATGAGCTATCCACAGTGTATTCTCCCTTCACCCAGATTTTACAGCAGGACGACACATAATCCGAAGCTACGAGATACTGACAACAGGACACAAATAACTTATTTTGACACACAAACACACCACATTCACCTGTGCTTTCGACTAGGGCTTCAGGCAACTTCATCCTCTCAAACTTTTCTTCCGCAACATCAAACAAAAGCAGCCATTTCCCTAGGATAGAACAATTTTGATCCTCCCAAGTGAGCCAGTGAATGACCCCATTAAAGAAGCAGTGTGATGGATCGACCTTACGAATATGATCAATGCCGTTATTGACCAAATAATCAGCAGGGATCACTCTCCATGTCTGTTCCTGAACAGAATAGACCTCAACAAACGGACCGGCCATCTCCGATCTCTCCTTACCTTGACCATAACTTATTTTCACCACCCTATGATCATTCTTTGTTTCATCATAACCAAACCCCAACACAGAGCTCACCTCACCACCCGAGACATTTCTAGCAGCCGCAGACTCAGGAAGAGTAATACATTTCTGAAGCAAGGGATTCCATACCAGAACACGGCTTGAGTGATCAATACGGGCATTATCAGCAACGCAAACCAAACCAAAAACCGACCCAACAAAGTGAAAGCATGACTTCAAATAATTCTAAGGAGCTGTCCAGGGGAAAATTGAAGTGTGGCAGACCTTGAAGCTAACATCTCCTTAAGCAAAAAAAATATACTGCTCATAAATTACCGGACCCCGAGAGACATCCTTCATATACTGCAGTAATAAGGATTCTAAGGAATTCTCATCATCTCCTTCGGCAAAGCTAATACGGGTTGTAGGTAACTGACGAGGGAGAGCCTGTCTGTAGAGCAGCAAGGAATTGGCTTTATTTTGGGTGTAAGTCTTAAGGTGGGCAGTCATAAAAGAAGGGGAAATGATGAGAGAGTGCCATGACTTGCAGACACTCCGGCATTTTCCAAGGGTTACCAAAACTCATCAGAAGTGCAGGGGTTTACGTCCGACATTTTCTAAGATAAACAGATCACAGATCAAACTGAGCACAATACAGTATTTAAACAGAGAGGGAGGGAGTGGATAAGTCTTCAAGATTAACTGCATTAATTCTACGGCATTTCAGTCCACGATGATTTTTGGGTTACATGAAACGTTTTACAGAAGTTAATGAGTTACTTTGTGTTTACAAGAGCAATTACTAGATTATGGCAACAGTCCCTACACTATTGGGAAGCAGCGAATTTTAAAAAAAAAAGGCATTCTAAAGCTAAACCTTGAACTAGTAAGATTCCAAAATGAAATTTTGACATTTAACTTCGAAAGCTTGATCTTTATTCAGTAGTTACCACTACGATAGGACCGTTTTACCAAGTTATCGGGTTTGATAGGAAGGTGTAACTACTGCGAGTCTGCGACAAACATTCGCAGAATAGCCCGTGGACAAACAGTATTACTCCCAAGTACTCGCCATTTATCTCCTGATCAAACATCGAAATTTATAACTATGCAAGCGAATATTGAATGCACATAACAGAAGAAGACGAACAGACATCAAGATTTATTAAGTGTCAGAGCGAATCTCGATTGCACGTAACAAGAAGAGTATATTTACAGTAGTAGCGTAAAGATGGTATCAAACACCAAACAACTAACTTGTGTCACACACACCATGCTATAGCACAGCCTAACAGATGACGTACTTAATTCGGTATTAGAGATCACCATCATCAACCATCCAAAAGAAAACCCTTATCAGTCTTGCGGACATTGACCTTGTAATTCTCATCCCTGCCTGACATCCTCAGCTTCAGAAGAAGACTGTAATTCACAAAATTGTTGACAACCTGTAAATTCGAGAAAAGTTGAGTTAATTTGAGTCAGTGCAGTACATACAAGCAAACATGCGGACAACCAATCATCAGAATTCGCTTGCTAACTTGGATTCTAAAGCAAACAGTCAATTTGATTGAACTGGATTTCAGAATATAAGCTTCGTAAGAGGGACCTGTAGACAGTGAAAGTCTACTCAGGGAGCACTGTAACTCGGGGGTAGACACTTCCGTGATGAGGTTGTTTAAAGGAGTGGTGGGATTGCTATTGCTGGCAATTATGTGGGGGATAAATTTTCTGGAAGTAGGTGCGATGATGTTATGAGAATGAGGAGTCTTCTGATTAAATGGAGTAGGCCAGTAGGGTGATCCATGAAGGAAGCGCTCTTCCAAGCCACATGCTTCTTGCATGGACGGCTTTAAGGAGCAATCTTGAGCCTACTGACACTTATAAAAGAGGGGGATTTTATGCTTCTTTCCAAGTGCTGCCTTAGTGCCTATGTCAAAAAACAATGGCAGGACACCCTTTCTTTGCTCGACTTTCGTTTGCAGGAGTGCTTAACAAAAGCTGCTTCATTGGATGCACATCTGGCACAGACCTTGCGCTCTGTATCATGAATTTTGGTTGCTCCAAGAGAAGTATCCAGTGTATAAACCATTGGAGAAATAAATTAGGAGAGCAGTCGTGGTGGCAGCCATAATTTGGATGGAACAGAAACAACTAAATATTGAAAAACAGAAAATATCCGCTAGAGTGTGAAGCAAGTTCAATCCTTTTTTTTTTTTTGGGAAGGTCACTATACTTGACCGTCAGCCATTGAGAAAGCCTTGTAATGTTTCCTCTTATGAAGCAAGTTCAGGTTTGTATTAGTTAAGGTCTTTGCACTGTGTTTGCTTTGGTTGGGGTTATTGTCGAGTGTTCCTCTTATGTACCCAATGGCGTTTTGGATGTTTCGGATTTGGGGTGTACGTATTCCAATATGATGTATCTTGTAACATGTCCCCTTATTTCTAAAAAGTTTAAACGGAAGATAATAAATCTCTGATAACCAAATTCAATCAATTAAATCAATGAAGGACAATGATATATATACTGCATAAGCAGTGCTAACCTTTGCCTCAGCTTCCAGGATCTCCAGGAGTTTGAATTTACAAATGCAATTAACCCTGTTCTGCAGACCCATGACAGCATGTTTAGCAGCATCTTGAACTTCAGGGTCATGGACCAGTACTTTATGCCACCCAAGAACATCTGATTGACAACAAGGCACATCAGTCAGTATAGAGAGAAAAGAAGTAATGAACTCCCAGTGCATTGACAACTAGCTAACAGAGCATAGAAGACAAGATGTAATCTAAGAGACTCCAACTCTTACTAGTCTTAATAAACATCTCAATTAAGAAGCTTGCAAAGCTTAGCTATACCAAGATTGAAGACACCACATATGGGGAATACAACTCGCCAATTATAATACTCATTTGTTTGAACTTTGGATAAAAAGAACTGGAGGAAAGTGAAAGAGAGGGATTGAATCCCTTGCTTGGACAGTAAACGCAGGTTAGAGGAATCGGAGGGGGGGAGGGGGGGGGGAGGGGATGGTTAATGTGTCTTTTGGCAGAAAGAGGGTGGCAGGCCACTATTTCGGTTGGTGTATTTGCAGCGGCCTGGAAAAATTTACAAACGATAAAAAAGTTTATTTGCAGCTTTTCTGTCCAACCAAAGCATTCACTATCATCCATATTATGTGAATATCTCGATGAGATAACCAAAGTTGAGACTAGTATGTTGTATGCACAAACCAAACATGCAAAAGAACAGGTTATAAAGCATCTTACCTCGCACAATACCAAGGTCAGATGTTGTAAAATGAGGGGAGTCCATAATGTGCTTAAACTCCTCGAGCTTCTTAAAGTTCATCCAAGGCTTGACCCAGACTTTTGCTTCATAAACGGCCTTCTTACCAGCATCAACTGCTTCGAAAGTAAGATGGTATAATTTTCCAGCGACCACCTGTTCTTTGGCCGTCAGCACCCTTCCTAACTTCAGCAGGGCATTCTGGGGGCCAAAAAAAAAGTAAACCTTATGATCAACTCATGGAAGGGAAAACACAAAAGAGGAAAACGACACGCCAACCAGCTAACAACAACCAAAGCAAACATCCAGGAAGATGAATGAAGAGAAGTTCTTTCACAAGTAACCTACACAAAACGCCAGTAAGAACACATAACTTTTTTTTTCTTTGAAAGCGTAGGCCAAGTCCTAAACCACTGGACCGACAATGTCCAACCCCCAAATTCACCATTCATCAACGCTGTTGCGACAATCACATTATTCCAGTGAAATCTATTGATCTAAATCGGACTTCATCCACAATTCTCACATCTTCATTCACGTTTCCTAGAATAATACCGTAAATTTTAAAGAAAAACAAAGAAAACCATGGAATCATCACTAATCCTATCACTTGTGAAGGCTCGAAATCTGCCCCAAACATATGCAAAGGCTCGAAATCTACCCCAAACACCTAAAATACACGCGGATTAAGGCAACAATATCTACACGCCTATCGACTATCGACCAACAAAAACCGAAATTGCATCGACGAAATATCACTAAAAAGCTCGAATTTCGCTGTCAACGATCAATTAAATCTCAATAATCAAGCCTCACAAGTAGGATTAACTCAAATTCAAGAGCATCTAATTCACAAACATCCAACCAAAAATTCCACTAAATTACATAAATTCAACTTACTACAGCAGAAATCAACGAAAAATTCAACAAAATCAATGAAAAAATAGAATTAAAAAACCCAAAATAGAAAAGATGAAGAATTTTACCTCTCTTTTATTGTACTCTTGAACGGCGAAACGAGCGATGGATTCAAATTCATCGGAATTCGCGAAATTGGGGGTTTCGCAGCCGAGTTTCTTCAATCGCACGATTCCGAATTCTCTGCAAAACCCTAACTCGGAAAGTGTGCCGATCGACAGCACAATTACGAGCAACGCGATGGTTAGGAACGAAGACGATGAATTAGGGTTCATGATTGAAATTATTGCAATTCTCTCTCCTCGACTTTTTCTAGGGTTTTGTTAGTCGATTGTGTTGCGTGTTGAAGAATTTATTCAATTCAATTAAAAAGCGGTTGATTAGCAGTTAAGTTTTGCAATGTTTGTGGGACTGACCGTTGGTGAGTTGAGACTGACCGTTTAGTCATCCTCACGCCTTCGCGGGTATGGGTATGTGTCGAGTTTTGCCGCCAATTTGATATCGAGTCACCCGAATCGGACTTCCTATTATTCCGAGGACCCGAACCTTACTTTTTCCTGAAGTCGATAGAGTTTACCATAAGTGAAAGATTTAAACGAAAATGAATTTTCGAAAACAAGATAAATCAAGATGGTAGAAATAATTTGTTGACACCCGTCCAAAAAAAAAAGAAACCCGGAGACTAAGGTCGATGAAATTTTTGAGTGTGTTCCGTGTATACTGTTGATATGGTATCAAAACAAAATTGTAACGTTTTCTGGTGCTGCTATGCTATTGCATCAAATTATGAGAAAATACTGTGATAAATACAAGTCGTTTGTACAAACATCTGTTGATGAGGAGAACAGTGAAACCCTAACACTAAGATCGAACCAGAGGAGAAGGAAAAGCCGCAGAAGCTTAATGAATTTCCTACTTGAGCTACTCACAGGCAAAAAACTAAGAGCGTTGCTTGTTTTCCCGGTGTCATCAGTGTCCAAGGAGACTAGGATGGCCGCAAATTATTGTCTTGGACGTTCATTTTGGTGTTGGTGGAAGGAAGAACATTGCACGACAGAGCTCTCGTGGCGGAATCTCCATTCAAATGCTAGATTGACTCCATAGTGAAGCAAGGTATGCTCAATTAACATAGTTTGGTGGGAACAGTCAATTATCAGTCTTCTGCTGATTTTCGCATTTTCTTCTGAGCCTTGCCTTCTTCACGATATCTTTCCTTACGCTCCACTCTCTGTCGCTTTCTTGACATCTCTTCTTCTTTAGCCTTCTTTGCTAAATACACGTTTCTCTTTTCTGTCTCCTTTTGTTTCTTCTTCTTCAACTGCACAACAGAAATCATTGAGTACAATTTATACGCACTTGACAAGCAACTAGTGAACTTTTGCATCTTTCCATTGCTGCCATCGTCAACTAACCGCAAACAATGAGATACAATACCAAAAACAGTAATGCAGGAACTGCAAAATCACTATGCACTCTTCCTAGCACACACTAGTACACTACCATTTACGGAGGCGTACCTTTTCATTTTGCAGAAGCATGAGATATTTAATACCCTTCATTTTTTTCTTCTCATCAGGTTCTAGAACAAGAGCTGTCCTTCCTCCACCAGGCCGCCTTGCCTTGGGGATGTCTTTGGGCTTTGATGAAAATGGGAGTTCACTCTGAAGTTTCTTGGGGATAACCAGCTTATTGAATTTTCGTACCCTCCTTTCGATTGGCTGTGAAGCACCCCACAAACAGATACAAGAGACAATATTCAGCGAATCCACAAAACTAAACAAAGGAATCAGCAGAGCTATATTAAAGCAAGAAGCAGTTAGAAATTGGCAGCTGCATCCTGTGTGTTTAGTACCTTGTACACAGAATCTTTGTTGAACGGAACAGGAAGGTTCCCCTCTCTTCTCAACTCTGCAACAGTTTTCGCTCCTTGCCAAGAAATACCACGAGATTCTAAGGCATCTGTCATTGGAATGAACTCCTTGGCGACGTCCACTGCAACCCACGCTTTCAGGAAAACAATATCGCTCATGAGGATCTTATCCTCAAAGGTGCACCTTGCAATTCCGCCTTCTGTGAGACTTCCATCTTTACCCTTTGGTTTATGGCCGATATTTTCATTTGCAGCCTACAAAACCATAATACCAATGGTGTAAACAGAAAATCCAATTTAAAATCAATACTATAAGAGGCGAATATGACCTGTATCTAAAGATGCTAGTATTATCACCACAAAGCCCCATGCATAGTTTGCCTTTACCAGATTTAAGAGAATGTATTACACCCCCATCGATTAACGACTTTTCTTCAGTCTACGACCTTTTGCTTCTGTTAATTAGATCATTACCATCCCACCACCAGGAGTTTTTTGGAAACCATGAAGGGCCAACACAAGTAATTTCACGGCAGGTGTATAAGAGAGGGGGAGGGCGGCACCACCTTCATGTTACATGTTCATGCAAATAACAATCAATAAACCATTTACCAAACAACCTTTTGCTAATACAAATGGTTACTTCCTGGTTGATGGATTTTACACTCCAAAAAATGTAATTTTTACATAATCTCCACGTCCTTCTTGGCCAAAGGGATCATGTGACATCAATGAATCAAAGTTAAGGGTTTGCAAATATTGCAAAGGAGACGGTCGCGGGTCAAATGGGCTCAGAAGAAAGTGATACCTGCTACCTTCCCTCGGACCCATTTTCGAGTTCAAATCAGCGATGTAATTCACTTAGAACAATTGAAAATTCAGCGTGGTTTCTCCACAATTTAATGCAGAGTCTTCTCTGGAAAGACGACTACTCACAGAAAGAGGTAACAATTTCTTCTGAAGAGGAAGTGATTCATTTAAAATTAATTTTGTTAGATGATAAATGTTTCTTAATTCCTTCCCATATAGCATGAATGCTGGTACCCTGGTACCACTTGTAAAGGAAGTGTACCAGACACAAAGGTAATACATCCACAGAACAAGAATGATGCCCCACAAAACTCAGTGACAAAACAACTAGAAATACAGGAACTACATCAGTGTGAGCCTTACCTTCTTTACACTTCCACGAATTCCACTAGCAGTCCGAACCGTTGCACCTTCATATCTGGCTATTTCAAGATCAGAAGTAAACATGTCCTTTATATACGCTGTGTTTTTGAAAATCTTGCAGGGATGACCTATAAGCTTGATTTTCTTCTGTATCTTAGCAGCATGATTGAACTCCAGTATCACAGCCGTTGCTAAAATTCTAAATGACGCCTGAGAAATTCGTGAAGATATATATGAGGCAGCTTAGAGCATATTCAATATATTAAACTTCAGCAAACAACTAAAGACACAGGAAAGAGTTCAACACTACTAACGCTTCTTCATGCACAACCTAATACATTCCTATACAAACATCCATCACATTTGATAATGAACTACAAGTGTGCTCAAGCAACTCCTGGTGGCTAGAGCGCTCAATAAAACCACGGACTGTCTAAGGGTGTAACAAATATGTGAGTGTTTGTCGGGTGTTAACAATAGATGTGAGTGTGTGGTAGGTCCGGTAGGTATAAAACAGCACAGGTCCAAACATGCTCATAGAATAAGCGACCTAGATATAAATCATTGCTAACATTCTTTCTATTGCTTCTCTATAGGGGCGCGCTAGCGCCCTTACCTTAAAGTTGTGATTAGAGCACAGACTCTGTTAGTCTGTTATCCCGTCTGGGGTGGTGTGTCCGTGTAGGTAGGAATTTCCTATTTGGTTACATTCTTTTGGAATGTAGACAATTAATAGACAGAATATGTGACATTGACTGAAGAAAAGAACTCACATTTGAAGTGAGTCATCATGTAGACTCTGTCTGTGCAACGCAAAAAAAAATTGAAGGACAGTCATGCCAAAAACCAGGGACCCTAAGAAAAGGAGACCCTTCTTTTTAAGGTACTAGATGTTGAATGGGACAAAAAAATATCTAACCTGCTCGTTTGATGGGCTCTGTACAGCAACAACTCCAGTATTTGGAGGAGCAAGAGGGCCATAAAACATGGCAAGGCAGTGCATATGTTCAGGGGTGTATTTAAGCATACGGAGCCTTGAATTGGGATCCTCAATCCCATAGACAGGGAAGGTCTGATAACGCCTCCATCCCATTGAGACGATGATTGGGTCCCTGGTCTTGAGAACTTTCTTATGCCATCTATGACGCTTTATTCTTGCCTGCAAGGGACAGCAAGAAATTTATGATTTTCCGATAACTGGCACATACCCTGTAGATCATATATATAATATAACCATGGTGTACTTATGTAGCCTATATTCATGACCCAGCGTATAGCACAGAGAGCATTGTGTAAGGAAAATTAATTAGTAGTGTAATTAATAAGTAGAGGGAAGGAACTGTGAGGGGAGAGGAAATCTACACAGACCTGCATGTATCCAACATTCTCTTCAGCAAGGCTAATTCCTCCTACTAGGATAGGGT
>JBBYHQ010303515.1:0-18815 GCA_038382645.1 Spergularia azorica | reverse complement strand
GAAGGCCTTTCAATTTCAGGCGTTTAATGGGAGTGAGAAGTTGAAAACTGAGAAGGCAACCGTTTGAAATTTTGAAAGAGGACGATGAAGTGGGAAGGTGGAGTGAACAGGCGCCTGTCTTGGAGAAAGTGAAATATGGGCTTGACAAATAAGCGCTTACCTGGCTTTTATTTCTTCTTACTCTTTAACATTACGCCACGTCAGCGCAGATGTTAGCTTATTAAAGATTTAGTATAGATACTTTTGAGTTAGTCTACATCTAGAGTCATTTGTAGTGACTAGTAAGCAACATGACTCATGTTGTGGACTGCCCTCTCAGTCTACCACCCAGTGGCGGAGCTTGAGGAAAAAATTAGCAGGGGTTAAGATTCGATCCCTCGACCTCCTCTATACCACTAAGCCAAGGGGAGCCGACTAACATTTTTCAATTGAAAATTGAATAAATCCCAAAATTGGACAGGGGCCCGACCCCCTTCCAACAAAGGGAAGCTCCGCCTCTACTGCCACCGTTGCTCTAGCACTAATATGTTATTGCCTACCCCGGACCATGCCTCAGACCAAACAAACACAATTTTTATGATGTGAACAGTTATATACGGATAACTAAACAAAGTTCCTACAATACCGTGTCTTCAATGTAGGATTGGGTTGACATCACAACTTGTCAAACACACATCATCGTAGTTTCATGATACTTGTAACCTAAAAAACTTGATATATTTTGAAGTTGATCAATTAATGACTACATTTTGGGTTGTAAATACCGATCATGATAGTTTTCTTGCAATAGTAAATTTGATTTCATTTTACCGAATCATTAACATTAGATATGTAAATTGAACAATTAACAATCCAAAAGAACAACATAAACATCGTTTTTTTTCTCATAATTTCTAACCATTAGACCAACGATCAACCAACTTTTATTCGTGACATAACGCTACATAGTCCATACTACATAACTACATACTCCTCCGTAGATGATACGAGTATTAAATTAAAAAAAGAAAGATAAAAAATAAAAATAAAACCCGCTGGACACTCCGAGAATACCTCACTCAAAAGTCACTACTCTTGTGTACAACTCCCGAGACCACTCCTTCCCCACCATTTATCCCCCTCTCTCTCTCTCTCTCTCTCTCTCTTTACTACCTTTTCTCATATCACAACTCAATCCAACAATTACAACAACTGGTAACTGAAATTTCATTCACAAGTCTTCATCTTCACGCTACTCCTACTTTCGTATCTTCACCTTCATCTTCATCTTTACCACTAACATTCATTCCACTATACTATATTTGATTAATTAATTAATTAATTACAAACACCAAGGATTTTATTTTTATATAAATGTGTAGGGCGGATCCATATTTATTCAAATTGAACCTTAATTAATTCGAATGGATCCACCGACGGCGTCGTATAACCTACCGGAGATCTGGCCTATTCCTATGAACGGTGGTGAGCTGGCAGCAGCTGGACTTGACCTTCGCAGAGGGCCTTTCGGCCCGAACATGACCCGGTTTGCTGAGCCCGGCCCATCTGGAAACGACGTCGCGGCCGCGAAGAAAAGGACCGACGACGATTCCGCCAAGGGTACTGCAATGGTACTTCAATTTTTATATATTTTTGTTGGTTGTTATTTATTGAGTTAATTGTGTGCACTTTTGTTAATTAATTTTGATTAATTAATGATTGTGACGTGATAATTATTGATTAATGATGATAATGATGGGGAAAAGTTGTACTAATCTTCTTTTTGGTATTGATTATTACGTTTGATAGTGATATTTGATTGCTTTTTTTTTAATTTTTAATTAATATAAGAATTTTGTTCTGTTTGCAATAACCTTTTTTTCATGCCTATTGACTATTGTTGAATATGTTGATGTCCCATTAGAGTAAAAAAAGAACTGTTTTTTTGCGTTACGTACGTTATTTCGGATGTTAGCTAGCTCAGTTGGTAAAGTAGTCGGTAAAGAAAAGAAAACGAGGATATGAAGTTATGAATGGACACGACTATCCACGATTCATGTTAAGTCGACCCCAAATTATTTTTAGACCAAGGCTTGTATTGAAATTTTTTACTGATGTGCGTTTTTAAGTTGTGAAGTAGTAGTTAGTCGGTGTGATTATCGAAGCAATATTCTTTTTGGGTCATGTGTGCATAGTCTCTCTATGTTTTAGTAAGGGGTAAGGCTTGCGTACATCTTACCCGCCCTTACCCCGCCGCCTTATGGCGGGACCCTTTAAGCGGAAATTGCTGATGGGGTAAGATGGGGGTGAAGTTAGTGGAATTGGACTTGGTAAACATAGTTGAGGCTTATGTGTTTTCTTATTTGGATGAGCAGAGTGATTCGGATAGTAAAAGGCTAAAGTCATCAGGATCAGGGGATGAGAATCAGAACCAGAAAGCTGATGGTGAAGTCAATTCCAGAAAGGGAGCAGAACAGAAGAGTAAGGCACCACCTGATTCACAAAAGGATTATATTCATGTGCGCGCAAGAAGAGGTCAAGCAACCGATAGCCACAGCCTTGCAGAAAGGGTAATTGCCAACCTAATCGGTTCTTCTTTTGGCTTGGCTGGCCGACCGACCATCTATTACAGTCTTTTGTTTGAGCTTTTTGAGTTATTCGAGTAGCATAGAATAAGCTGTTGCTGTCACTGTTCTTGGCATGAGACTGGATATAAATGCTGACATACTACGAAATTTTGGTGGCAGGCAAGAAGAGAAAAGATAAGTGAAAGAATGAGAATTCTCCAGGATCTTGTTCCCGGATGTGACAAGGTTTGACTTGTTCTTCCACTTGAAGATTTGATACCGATAATTTGTTCTCGCTCATTCATAGAGTCATAGTCAGTATCATTGATGAAATAGCTTCGGTTTATTCTGACATGTATATCCTCTGAATTATGGCAGTCACTTTATTTTTTTAATAATAGGCAATCACTAGTTCTTATCTTCAACTGCATGATGTACTATGCTCTTAACATGTTCTATGTGCAGTGTTGAATGTATGCAGATCCTACATGTTCTATGTGCAGTGTTAATTTTATGCCGATCCTTTTGTGTAATTGTTTAGTGTCTGAGTCTACTAGTTCCCAAAGTTCTCATTCTATCGCTGAAATTAACTTTTGGGGGCAGGTCATTGGCAAGGCATTAGTACTTGACGAGATCATAAATTACATCCAATCGTTGCAGCGACAAGTTGAGGTATGCTACTTTTATTCCTTTTTTGTTTTTGTTTTTTGATATCATGCTACTCCTATACTTGATGCTTTCTGTTCCCTCACTTATAGAGGTTGTAGCGTTTTTACCTGAAATTGTTTAACTTGTTTCAGTTCCTCTCGATGAAATTAGAGGCCGTCAATACAAGATTCAGTCCCGGCATTGAGGGATTTCCCTCAAAAGATGTAAGTATATAACTGCGTTGTTTTACAAATAACCTAGTCAGATGTTATGAACTTCGGTCTCTCCCAGAGAACTGAGTCAGAAGAGTGTATAAATTTCATGCCTGCAGCTTTCATAACCAATACATTTTGACATTGGAAATCACCTACACTACTGACCACAATCCTGCAAACCTGGGTCAGGATGTGATTTTTATTAGATACTAGTTGTCACTGCGGTGCCGCTTTCTATCTCATCTTAGCTTGTAGCTAGATAGTGTTGGGTCCTGGTTATCCTACACGGCTATTCAAGTTGCGTCAATGCACAATCAATCTTTTCTGTCAGTAAATTTACTAGACCAACCTAACCAAGTTAGCTGTATTGATGAGCCCGTATCAGTCTTACATTTCAAACAATTGTTGTTCTCCGTCACCCCCCTCCAACCTCCAAATCGGAACCAATCCACCACTCCTTTGTCCCTTCCTCATATTCTATCAGTAATTATGCAATATATGCTTCTTCGGTGAAAGACTGAAAGCAAAATAGGGACGACATTTTTTTTTAATAAAGACATTGGTAGCTTTGCTAAATCTTTGCGACGAATCATTAATGGTTTCAACTCACCTTCATTGAAGCTTGAAATTCTTTCCTATGTTGTTCTTAGGCTCTTGTTTCTGTATTTAAGTTTACATTTGTGTCTTTTGCTCATTTCTATTGCACCATTTGGACTTTTCAGTTTGGACAACAGCCATTTGATACCTCTGGAGTTGGATATTGTTCGCAACCTCCTAGAGATTACGGACGAGGTGCATCACCTGACTGGTTGCACATGCAGATTGGAGGTAGCTTTGAAAGACAAACATGACCAATAGTTCACACTTTTGTTCCTTTCATTCTGGAAATAAGATCATTGAATAGCGACTGTCAAACTATATACTACAAGTCTACAACAAGTACGCTGATCAATTACAGGAATCAGCTGTGAAGACGGAAGTGCCGTGTCTGTAAGAATAGTTACATTCACAGTCTACATCTTTTTCCACTTCGACTTGCTTATCTTCATTCTTGCCCAAGCAAAACATTCTGGAAGAGTAGTTTCCCTTGTGACAGAATGTTTCCTCGTCTCAGAATTGGATATCTGCTCCTCATTTCATGAATCATGATATGTAAAACACTTGTTACAGTTACTCCAGGTATATGAGCTATGGCTCTGCTTGAACTGGCAGCCCCTGATCTCGTATCTTTGATCGATAAAAAGAATTTCGATGATGTCAATAAGCTTCTCTGGACTTCTTTTGTGTTTCTTTCGGATGCATGGTTGAATTTGTTATCTGTTCTGTTGTATGCACATGGTTAACTGTTGATGGATTCTCGACTCTTGTTGTCCACAAATATTGTGTCCAGTCGCGACAGTCAGATTGGTTTAAATGTAGACACGATGCTATAAATTTATGATGTTCAAATAGCTATGGCTATGGAATTTTTCTGCCATGGCAAATGAGTTTGAGAAGAAAGTATGAGATGGCATGAGATTCTGTACTGCTAGAAAGGAATCTCATTCTGTAGGATTTGGGCATTTGGGGAGTTACGGCGTCGTTTCAACTTTCAAGGATCCAAGTGACAGCAGAATAAGCACTGGCCATGCAGGTGTGACCAGGACGGTGTGGGCTACGTTCGGACTTGTTCGTTAAAGATTAGATGGGACAGTTGAGCGGCAAACCAAACACGCGATGATGGCTCGTGATTTTTGTTTGGGTTTTAGTCTTTGCATTACATTTACAATTGTAGTTGTCTGTTTCGTAATGACGTATTTTCTCCGTTCATGTTCAAGCTTTTTATGTCTTTTGGCAAGTTTATTGAGGTAAGTTTATGGATAAATTAAGTGATCAAAGGTTCAAAAAATTACACGACAGATTGGCTGATCAAAGGTTGAAAAAATTACACGACAAATTACCCGAGCTTTTTACATAACCGACAGTATGATTCCCGTGGTGCATTAGTGACTAGTGACCCTAAAACTAATGATGAATTGAGTAGTACTAGCAACGAAATAGCACATATTTCGATTTTTTTATTTTTTTTGGTAATAATATGACCATTGCTCTTAACTTGCGTTAATTTTTTGGTAATAATATGACCATTTGGCAATCGAATCACAAATTTACAAAAAGCTCTCCTAAACAAATATTATTACCAAAATTTGGTAATCGAAATCACAAATTGGAATATTTTTACCCTTGTGAAGAAAAGACCACGAAATTTCTACGAAGGTGAAACAGAGAGTTTTACTACACAACACATACACGCGTACAGCAGCAGCGCGTGAGCAGTCAAACAAAGTTGACACCATAAAAGAATTTCTAACGACGCCGTTAAAAAATGGGAGCCTAATCAAAAATTCAACGACCAACTTAAATTAAAAAAAAACGCAGTTCCGAAAAAAGGAAAAAAAAAACCCCGAAAAATTCCCAAACTCCCTAACCAGCAGAGGGGAACCAACGACGAAGAAGATGAGAGAGAAAATAATTCAAAAAACGGGAGAATGTATGTTTATGTTATGTGATTGATTATCAAAGAAGCTTGTTTCATACTATTCGATTGATCGAAATTGTTAGGGTTAAGAGAGAAATTTAGGAATTAAAAAAAAAATTGGTGGTTTTATATTTTTTTAGGGAGGTTTGAAATAGAAGTAGTAGGAAGGAGAAGATGGCGGGATGGGAAAGGGCTCAGTCGTCAACGAGATCGGGATTGAGCAGCAACTCGGCCGTGTCGGATCGGTCTCCCACCTCGCCTCGGACGGTTCGACTCGGTCGCGTTCAACCTCAGGCTCCTTCTCACCGTACGATCTATTGCAATGAACGTGACGCCAACTATCTCGCCAAATTCAAGGTTCCTCTTTTTTTTTTTCTCAATCGCACTTAATTAATTTTTTTTTAATTTTTTGTATATAATTTGATTTCTGGAGATAACAATTATTATATGCGGTACAAATTTTTTTTTTTTTTTTTGGATTTGGATGTGTTGAATGTAGTATCGTGTGATTATCAATTGATTCGAGAACCGTAGAAATTATAATTGAGTTTGGAATGATTAGGAGAATGTTCGATTTTCGGCCGCGCTGTGGTAAGGGAGCAGATTATGTATATATATTGATGCGCTGTTGCAAACTGCGAGTTATAGGACTAGTTTAGATGAATGTTTTATGCAAAATCGAGAATCGTGTCGAATGTGAGTACATGCTTGGTCTGTTGATTCCAATGTATGTGTGGAAGCGTGTGTGTGATCCTTGTTGCGAAATTAGTAGATAGATAGAGTGCAGATGGTTATGCTGATGGATGTGGTGATGGTGATATTGTTGCACATTAAGTGCATCCGTTTCAAGTTGCTCTTACAGTGTTAATACTGTTGATCGGTGTGGGAGCGCTGGTCTGGACCGGTGTTGTGTTTCTTCGTATGATCTGTTATGTTTCAAAACGGCTAGAGCTCCTAAATAGAATACTGATGATTGAGAAAAGGCAACTGTAGCGGGCGGCAATTTTTGTAGTTGTAGTTTTTATTTTATTTTATTGTAGCTACTAGTCGGGTTTTGGAGGTTAGGCTTAGATGCAACTGATTTTTTACGTTAACGTGTTCAGCCTAGCTTGCTCATCAGTACTGGAGTTACCAAAATGAAGTAATAGGTCATTGCTAATGTTCTTTAATATTAATGGGTAAAAATGACTAAATGAGAAAAATTAAATCGAGAACTATCATATTTTATACCAAAATAAAAACGAAAAGACCTTGTTATGCTTGACCATTGAGAACTTTTTTCATCTAGTGGACCATCAATTCATGGATTAAATACGATAAGAAATGGTTATCACCATCTATTTTATGGATTAAATGAGATAAAAAGATTTGATTAAATGTTCGCTATCTCTTTCCCCTTTGAGTAGATATGTATTGGGGTTAATAGTAGGAGCAAAACATTTGAGACCCTCAAAAAATTAAAAACATTTGAACCCTAGCTTTTTCTCTCAGATGTACGAGGAGTAATGTTTAGGAAAAGCTGCCTGAACAAGTAATGGTAATCTATAAGATTTTTCACCAAACAAGTAATAAGTATGGATTCAATACATCAAAGGAGCAGAACATGGGCATTACTGTCTGCTGACCATGCACGTGTTCAATGCAAAACCTTCTTATCCAGTCACTGATACCGTCGCTAAAAAAGTGAAACAGCTACAAACCTACTTGTTTTCAGTTTGATCATACTGAAAAACAGGCTATTGAAATATGGAGTATGAAAATGAACTGTTGTGACATATCTATTCTTTTATTGCAATTTTGTAAGTAAACAACCAATTATTTTTTTTGCTTCTGAAAACTCCAAAAGTTTTAAGGGATTAGATAGGTGAGTTTGAAGAATTTACATCAGTGACGTTGAGAAGCTCACTACTGGAGTATATCTTAAATTCTTTCCCATAAATCTTTTAACCTCTATTGTCTCCGACTCTCCAGTACTATTGGACACAATCTTTCATTAAGTCTCCTTAAAACATCAAAAATTTATTTGCAAATAATTTGGAATAGAGTGATGGATGAGTGTATGTGTTGTCGAACAAAGGGTGAAGTGGAGGGAAAAGGTTTTGGTGAATATCAGGGTTTGACTATTTGATTCTTTCTAGTTTTCTTTTTGTTTATTTTTCATAACATTTTTACTTCTGTTCAGATCTCATCTTTGTTGCCTTTCCCAAGGTTATGGACTACTTTTGCTCTTGACTTTTCTTCACACTTTTTCCTCTGTTTAAAATATCCTCTTAGCGCATCTAAAAGGTTCTTCTTAGCTTTTATGTTCTCTTCTATTCTTCTCTGCACTTCTTTTTCTCAAATTTTCTTCTTTTTATCATCTTGTTTTACCCTGTCTTCGCTGCTCCTCTCACTGTTTTTCCCCTCATATTGACAGTTCCACACAATGATTCATGTTATACCACAATCATTTTGGGACTAAGGCTCGAATTTCGATTCATTTAGGATCAAAGCGTCACAAACTTAGGCTTGAACTCGAGCTTATTTAGACCAAGCCAAGCCAAGTTTTGACAAGATCAGTTTCGCCAAGTCGGCTTGGCTCATCCTCAAATCACAACCCTAAATAAGGTTTACCTTGTCACTTTTTGCCTTGCAAGGGTAATTTGTCTTGGAGGCCATTTGTCATTCTGTAGTTGCATTGAATTATTGAAGGTTACATAAACTTAATTCTTACACTGGGTGATGGGGAAGAGACAGGGGGGTGGGGTGGTGCAATCGGTGGAGATAGATGGTTTTGTGAAGCATACAACTTAGAGTTTTGATGCAAATGTTGTGAATATTCCAGTCTTCTGTGAAGTTGGAATTGTTTTTCATGATCAGACGGGCATGTACAGTGACTTGAAACTCTGAAGTTTGCCTACAATTCGTTGTTATGCTTCTATTGGTCATTGGATTCATGATTTACGCTGCGGAGTCTAATTTGGACTGTTTTGGCTTGATATTTTCAGGGAAATTCTGTATCAACTACGAAATACAATGTCCTTACTTTTCTACCTAAAGGGTTATTTGAACAGGTATAACTTTTTTTTTTTTGTGTAAGAATTGAAGAGGCTTTTTCGATGCACATTGATTAGGTGTCTGTAACTGAAGTTCTGAAGTCCTTGTTTTTATATTGACAGTTCAGACGGGTAGCAAACTTATACTTCCTTATGATCTCGATATTATCATGGACACCTATGAGGTATTTACTGCTCGGCTGTGAGCTCATTAATTCTTTTAATCAGTATTTTGGGGAAGCCTGTTTTTTTTAGCTTCACTTCAGGTTAGTGACAGTGGATAGCTTCAGGGGGATCTTATATTACTATCGTTTTAGTGAATTTGAAAATAGTAATATCCTATCTTAGAGGACTTCTTGTCCTTTCATTCTCTAAATTTTTTTCAATGAAAACATTCTTAAGAAAAATAAGACTCTAGTGGGGTTTTTATCCACTTTTTCGAGATGATGGGGTTTATGAATCATTTTTCATCAGCATCCTCCCCATTTTTGTCTTTAATTGGGCTCCCCTCTCCCCTTTGGGGTCCTCTTTTGAATATATGGATATTCTCTTCTGTAAAACAATAAGCATCCGCACAGAATGAAAATGTTGGAAGCAGATGTACTTTTGTTCAATAAAAATCCTTTCCAAAAAATGTTTGCTCTTGTGAGGTCTGACTAGAAAGTCGATCCTTATTTATTAAAAAAAACGAATTAAATTTGTCACTATATATATTTTTTTCAAACTATCTTATGTTTGCTGTCTGTTGATTCCAAGAAAGATCCCTGGCCTCTGACGATTTCCATACAATCCTAGTTATTGTGGTTGCTGGATGCAGATTTCGATGCATGCCTTGGAATTGTTGCCTTGTATGACAGTTGAGCTATCTTGAGTTTAGTATTAAAGGATGTTTTATGACTATCTTCTCATTTGATGCAGTCCAGTCAGTCCACTAACAAATGTGGCGCCCCTTAGTGTTGTGCTTATTATATCTCTCGTGAAAGAGGCATTTGAGGATTGGGTATGTCTACTGCGAGCTTCTGAGGATCAATTCTTATCTATAGTGGGCTTTTCTCTAGATTAGCTTCCCTTTAATTATATTTATCTTGACTTCCTACTGGCTTCTGCACCTGAATTTTGACCTCTTGTTGTTGGTTAATCTTTAACAGAAGCGATTTCAGAATGATTTATCAATAAACAATACCCCTATAGATGTTTTACAAGGAGAGAAATGGGAAAGTATTCCTTGGAAACGGTTGCAGGTTGGCGACATTGTGCGAGTGAGTATCTAATTGCTTTATAGTCTCTTCTTGGATTATCTATTTGGTTGATAGACTGTTCGTCCTCTGCTACCCGTTAAAGCTGCACTCTTCAAGGATATTTGGGTACATGTACAGAATGATTTATCTTCTCTATGTTCTGTTCTAATCAAATATGTCTAGGTACATGGTTTAAGGGAAAGGGTGCTTAAGATTTGACTGGTTTCCTTTTTTGCTTTTCTCATAAGATTGTACTGTTATGTTTTGGTACTCATCCTGTTGTAAGAAAATATTTGCATTTTAGAGGCTGCTTTAGGGTATAATTTGTTTTGTAATAGTATTTCGTAATATTTCAACTTTTACTGAAAAATTGGCATTCATTTGTATTGGTTCAGCCTTCCTGGAAACTTAAAATCTTGGGGGGGGGGTAACCTAGGGATGGGTCAAGGACTTGCAAAATGGTGCTCTTTATTTATCCCTGTGTGGTTATTGGATGTGCTCAAGCCATTACTATTGTCAAACTATTTGGGGGTTCGAAGTTCAGTTAAAATTCTGACATTATATTGCTCTTCTATGATCTTTGCAGGTTAAGCAAGATGGTTTTTTCCCAGCTGATATTCTTTTTCTTGCTAGCACAAATCCAGATGGCGTGTGTTATATCGAGGTCTCACAATGTGAAACTTTCTTTCTGTAATATATATTAATTTTTTAGAGGATCTCTTCCTTCAAAAAACAAAATTGAGCAATCTCTGTTACAGCTGATCCTATTGGTGTTTGAAAGGGGTTCAATTGCTTGGTCATTATGTCTGATCAGTACATTTATACTACTTCGTGTTGCAGACATCGAATTTAGACGGTGAAACAAATTTGAAGATCCGAAAAGCTCTAGAAAAGACGTGGGATTATGTCGCTCCTGAAAAGGCATCTGAGTTCAAAGGTTCCTTACTGGGATTTTAGTGGTTAATATTTAAATTTTTAAAGATTCATAACAGACCCATAGAACCGTAACACTATAGTGAGCTTCAATATAAAGAAATGATGGAACATGTTGATGTTACTGTGTGGACAAATTGTAGTATCCACTTTTTGTGTTTTGGTGTTCAGTTGCAGATGATGATGATATAATTTGTTAATAAAATGGTTCTATTGTTGTTTTGGGGCATTCTTCTAGCTCTTTCATTATGGGTGAATTATCCATGACTCCATGTTGATTCAAACTGAGTTGGATTTGGTCTTTACATGGCCATTTTACATTTTCACCTTGATATTTGGTTCTCTGCTTGCTTACTTTGTCATCATCTGATTACTTGTGCAGGCGAAGTACAATGCGAACAGGCTAATAATTCGCTTTATACTTTCACTGGAAACCTCATTTTCCAAAAGCAAACACTACCTCTCTCGCCGAACCAGCTTCTGCTGAGAGTATGACTCGATCTGCTACCTTTTTTTTTGTTATAAAATCATAGCCACAACTTGGTTTTAGTAAGCTATGGTCTATTTGGTCATTCCAGTGTATTTGTTTCATTAGTTTCTTAGGACACAACATGGCGTCCTTTTCACTGAGGCATGTTTCGTGTGAAGACCGTCCTAGAGTGAAATTTGGTAAGACATGGCGAGGTTTCATGACTTTTGGGATGAGTTTTCCACCAGGAGTTTCTTGAAAAGTTCACCCCAAATTACTGGTTCCCCACCATGTCTTTCCATAGGACGTAATTTTTTGCTTTTATCTGAAAAAGCGCCCCTCACATTTTATTGTACAACCAACTGTTGGCGATTATGTTGACTCTTTTCTCTTTGATTTTGTAAAGGGTTGCAGTCTTAGGAACACCGAGTATATAGCTGGGGTTGTGATATATACTGGACACGAGACAAAGGTATGGTTGAAATCAAATCTAATTTACTGCGAAGTAGCAGACAATTGTTGCATTGCTTGTCAGAGGTCTATCTGATATAGACTAAACTGCTCTCTTTATGACAGAGTGAGGCTGCATAGGTGCAGTCCGGCTTATATAGGCCGGAGCATCTGTAGATGTGTTTGGCTGATGTTGATTCTGTGGGGTTGTTTTATTTTTATGTGTGTGTATGTGTACACTGCATCTGTTGAGTTTCCAGGCAGATCTTGTTGCAAATTGTAATAAATTTTGAATATATTGGATATATTTTCTGGAAACTAAGAACATTATGACAATTATGTGCTCTTTCCTTTAGTAGGTTCCATTTACTTTTGCCTATTTTTTATATTTATGATGTCCTCGGTTTAACTGACAGGTTATGATGAATGCAATGAACGTTCCATCGAAAAGAAGTACCCTGGAAAGGAAGCTTGACAAATTGATTCTTGCTCTATTTGCAACTTTATTTATGATGTGCCTCATTGGGTCTATTGGCAGGTGTCTTATGAAGCTAGTCGCTCTTATGACTTTCACGTTTAAAATTTGCTTTTGCAGACTAATAATTGTATGCTTTTGTATTTCAGTGGTGTGTTCATAGACCGCAAGTATTACTATTTGGGGCTCGAAGGAAGGGTGAATGATCGTCAATTTGATCCAAGTAATAGATTTGTGGTATGATTTATGCTGAGTTAATTTATGCTGCTTGTCTTGAGAAAAGATGGAAGGATTGTGTGTATTAATGACAGTAAATGTTTCATCTGGATTTGCGTTTTATGTACATCTTTTAACTCTTCTTCCTTTCAATGATCTCACAGGTGGTTATCTTGACTATGTTTACCCTCATCACTCTGTTTTCGACAGTCATCCCTATATCACTCTACGTTTCCATTGAGGTAGATCGCATTATCTGATGTTGTTGTCATGCCTGCCATCCTTTGTTACACATTTAACGTTTTTTATCTGTCGTACAGGGGATTAAATTCATACAATCTATTCAGTTCATCAACAATGATTTAAATATGTATCATGCTGAATCAAATACACCTGCGCTGGCAAGGACTTCAAATTTGAACGAGGAACTTGGACAGGTATGTGATTTTTAGTTTTTCTGTGAGATGGTGGAAACAAGCTTTATATAAATTGGTGACCGCAAGACCGGTCTTCACATTTCAAATACAGGGTAAACTGTAATTTATTTTTCCCAAAATGAGATGGTAAAATTTTGTGTCGAACTGGATTAGGGGGCTAGTTTGTTCCCATTGGCTAACAAGAGTTCATTTTACTAGAAGTGGCATTTAATCTAAACCAAATGTGAAAGTTCCATAATAATTAAGCACCACACGACTTGTTGGGCCACTTGAAACATAGACCTCTTCATCCTTGAAGTTGAGACAGCATCTTTGCTCTTAATTTTCTTGCCCAACGCTCCAGGGCTATCTTCACTCGTCAGCTACTTTATTATGTAACAACATCTTACTTCCTAATCCCCCCCTCCCCCCCTTAGATTGTGGGTCCTGTGAAGGTTATCCATCTCACCCTACCTCAGGGCAGAGACTGGGTGGGCCAGGGTGATATACGTGACATTAGAGCTTTTCTAGGCAATTTCTTTCACAACCTGTTTAGATGACACTTAGTCACTTAGATGTAAGTGTTGCCTCCGAAGGCTTTGTAACTCAACCAAGAAAAGTATGAGAAGACATCCCAAGTCCTCGCATAAATTTCATGCTGCCATGTGAGATTGCATTTATGTAATTTTCGAGCGTTATTAGCAATTCAGATTTGATATTACCTCACATCAAATTTTGGACACCAATATTTTTATATATAAACATTTAATTATTTCTCTTTCCCTCAATCCTAATGGCTGGCATACTGCGTTTCTGAGCAAGTTAAAACTTTCATCATTCTTTACAGGTTGAATATATTTTTACTGATAAAACGGGTACCCTGACACAAAATTTGATGGAGTTCTTTAAATGTTCAATCGGAGGAGAAGTCTATGGGACAGGTGTCACTGAAATAGAGAGGGGCGTGGCTGAGCGCATTGGCACTAAACTCCCAGAGGTTTGTTTTGCAAGTTTTGAGTTAGTTTTTTCGCCCTGCATTTGAGGTTGCTGATTTAATGAATCTTCTTTAGGTGCGGAAGTCAGCTAATGCAATTCATGAGAAGGGCTTCAATTTTGATGATGTTAGGCTTATGCGTGGTGCATGGAGAAATGAGCCCTGTGCTGATATGTGCAAGGTACTTTAACTGTATGCTATACCTTCCAGTTGAATTTCGACCATTATTAGTGACATCTAAATGAGGACTTTGTTAGTAGGTTCAGTTATGTGTCGGCATTATTTTTAGATAAAGAAACTGTAATTATACGTACCAATATAAAGTCAGCAGGGATAAGATATCATCACAGATATATAGCAGTTTTGCCTATTGTGTGTTTCAATTCTTAATGGAGGATTCCAGTTCTCCCTGAAAAGCATAGCCGCCTTAGCTCTATTGATGATAGGTTTCCGGATCCAACTATTGTAAAAAGGACTGAAAATTTTGAAAGAAACAGGAGATTTCACAAAATAACAGTAAGAGCATAGTTTGACTATATCCATTTCTCCTTGCTCCTAAGCTAATTAACCTCCCTCTAACTGCCGCATACTTGCTAGACAGATCCACATGTTTGTTTGTTCTGTAATAGGCTTCTTGTTTCGCCAAAAGTGATTATGTGGTTTGAAAATGAGACCGTGGAGATGTCTGAGAAAGGTGAGAAAAGTGGAGAGGGCGTTAAAACCTTGATATGAGGTGAGAGTAGTCTAGGTCTCAAACATGCAGATGAACTTCGTCACTGGAACAGTCGTGTTTCTCAAGGAATAGAATAACGTTTTGACATTGAACTGTATAGATTTATGTTTCCGTTATTGAAAATCCCTTTTGTCTGTAGGAGTTCTTCAGGTGCCTTGCGATATGTCATACAGTGCTCCCTGAAGGTGACGAGTCCCCGGAGAAAATTGTCTACCAAGCAGCTTCACCAGATGAAGCAGCTCTAGTTACTGCTGCTAAGAATTTTGGTTTTTTCTTTTATAGGTTTGTGCTTTTAACTTCTTTGTATGGGTTACATTGGAGCCTCGTACTTAACTTGATCAATTGTTTTTAAGGCTTCTAGCATTGGCCGTCAGATCTTCAGTTCTGACGGACTTGGTTCACAGTTGTTTAAGCTCTTTTTGGTCAAACAATATTGTTTGGAACTAATAATTCGCAGAAATTCTGGTCAGGGAAATTCTTTATCAGCTTTAGAGGCCTGATAATTTCCTGATCCTTATTCTCTGAAATTTGCTGCACGAGATCATGAAATCCTTACAATATCATCTTTGTTTGCTTCTTGTATCACTTTCTCAGGCGTACTCCAACAACAATTTATGTGCGTGAGTCGCATGTCGAGAAGATGGGTAAAATTGACGATGTGCCCTATGAAATTCTGAACGTCCTTGAGTTCAATAGGTG
Source organism: Spergularia azorica (assembly GCA_038382645.1). Classification (NCBI taxonomy): domain Eukaryota; kingdom Viridiplantae; phylum Streptophyta; class Magnoliopsida; order Caryophyllales; family Caryophyllaceae; genus Spergularia; species Spergularia azorica. The sequence continues at coordinate 3,230 of JBBYHQ010303515.1, read as the reverse complement.
AGGTTGCATTACGTCGGTCAGTGTTCAGACATGCTTTCCACTGCATGTTTCTAATGTTATCAACCTTTTGTGGCTCTTTAACAGTACTAGGAAACGCCAGTCTGTTGTATGCCGCTATCCTGATGGTAGACTTGTTTTGTACTGTAAGGTACTGGTTCAGCATTTCTATAGCTTGTTAGCAGATTTCAAATCATTTTAGGGCTAAGGCGTTGTTTTTGCTGTCATTCAGGGTGCTGATAATGTAATATATGAAAGATTGGGTGAAGGGAGCGAAGGTCTGAAAATTGCAACCAGGGAGCACTTGGAACAGTTCGGGTCATCGGGCTTGCGCACTTTATGTCTGGCCTACAGGAATTTGAGCGCAGAGATGTACGAGGCGTGGAATGAAAAATTTATTCAGGCTAAATCTTCTCTGCGGGATAGAGAAAAGAAGTTGGATGAGGTATTTGTTTGTCTTTATCCGTGTGGCCCAGGTCTGTTGGATCGTGATGGTATTCAGCAACACTTTATTGTGAATTATCAACTCCTTAATTCTGTTGCTCGATTTTTCTTTCAACAAAATCCTAATTTGTCCAGATGTCAATTTACATCTATTGGATCATTTATCTACTCCATCCTGTTTAAGGAATGTGGGAGCTATGATGGCCAACTTATTGTGAGTCACTTTGAGGGAAATTAAATTGTCTCTTCAAAATTGCTCCAGTTTTGGTGTAAGTAGTAGATCGATGAGCTGCTTCTCTAAGTCAAGCCTCACCGGCAAATAGGAAAAACCTTAAACCTACATCATAATTGTACAGGTATAGTGCAACCACATGCACACACACACACACACACACACACGTGTAACACATGTAACACACACATAGACACAATTAAAAGTTAAAAAGGCCCTCACGAAGGATATTTGTAACATGTGGTGTGCTATTGGACATATGTGATAATGGTAAGTACGTTGTGCTATTGGACTTAGGTCGACACGCCATTCATTTTATCTTCTACCTCGTCCTTGGAATTTTACTTCGTCTCCTGTACTGTATATGTTGTCACCCCCTTGCTAGTATATCCATTCTTTACCATGCTCATGTGATGTGCTTGTGTTAGTTGCAATCTTGCCTTTATCTATTTGGTAATCCTATGTTTTTATTGAGTTAGTTCTTTTTTACTTTGGCCGCTGCATATTTGGGTTTACTTTGTGCTAGTAGTTTTGTGTTTGGATTTGGCCGCTGCATATTTGGGTGTTTTTTGTGCTGATTCAGCATTATTTTCTCAGATGAGGTTATACGATGTGTTTTTGTAATGAACCTATCTTTTAAAATTGCTGGTAGTATTGGTTTCTACGATGTTCACTTTATTAAAGAAAAAATAAAATCAATCTGTTGTCTAATGCATGTTGTCAAGATCAAAATTCTAATAGTGGGTGCTTCAGGTGGCTGAAGTCATAGAAAAGGATCTTATTCTGATTGGCTCCACAGCTATTGAAGATAAGCTTCAAGAAGGAGTACCAACTTGTATAGAGACTTTGGCAAGGGCTGGAATAAAGATTTGGGTGCTGACAGGAGATAAAATGGAAACTGCAATTAATATTGCTTATGGTCAGTGCTGGTTTTTTCGTGTATTATGTTGTGTGTTTGGAAATGGGGGGGTGTCAATGGCTCTTCTGATGTTCAAAACAAGTCCTGATACTTTAATCCTCTGCAGCATGCAACTTGATTAACAATGACATGAAGCAGTTCATTGTCACGTCTGAAACAGACGATATTAGAGAAGTTGAAGAGAGGGTAAGAGGCATTTGAGACCTCCATCTTTTGCAGTCCTTCTTCATGTGTCTTTCAAAGCTGCAGACATGCTTGACTGCCCCTGCCCCAGGGTCAAAAATTTACCTTAACTATATCGGATGCTTTATTGTGTTAGGGCGACCCAGTGGAAACTGCTCGTTTTATCAAAGATGTTGTGAAAACTCAACTGAAGAATTGCATTGATGAAGCCCAGCAGATTCTTTGTACTGCATCTGGACCAAAACTAACACTTGTAATAGATGGGAAATGTCTTATGTATGCATTAGATCCTAGCTTGCGTGGCATCCTTTTGAATCTGAGCTTAAATTGCACATCAGTGGTCTGCTGCCGGGTTTCTCCTCTACAGAAAGCACAGGTGTGTGTGTGTGTGTGTTTTTTTTTGTCAGATGAAGTAGCTTTCCATACCCATTTTACATTTACGCTGTGTCTCTGTTCCTGACAGAATGAATACTTGTTACTTGTCTGTTATTTGCATCATTTGCTTTACTGCTTCTCTTGCACAATCATTAGTATCAATGTTGGGACATGATAATGCCCTCTCTTCCGATGAAAAATGAAATTAGAGTTTTTTTTTTTTTTTTTTTTGACAAGTTTATCTATTAAGGCAAGGGTTTCGTAGCAAGTCCTATCTCCAGGTGTTGGTATGATAGGAATGGCCAATGTTTTAGTATGACATTTGACTCAATAACCTTGATTATCAAAAACAAATGTGCATATTTGGCCTCTACATTGAATTTTGGCTTTCATTATGGCATCAATGCTCAAAATGTGACTGCTGGGTGCTCATGTAACCTGGTTCGATTGTTTTTGCATTTGTAGTTCTAAAATCAAATTTTACTTGCAACCATGTTTAATCTTCCAATTTTTTCACTCGAAATATAAGGATAGGGCTACCATAGTTAGGTGTGGAGTGTGATTAGTTGCTGCACTCAGAAGCAAAACAAAGAGACAAGGTGTGGAATGTGTTTGATGTCACTTTTAGGGTCAATGTAATAACCCTATAATAAACACGATAGTATGACATATTTCAAATGTGTACTTTTAGAGTTGTTTACCCAACTAAATATTTTAGGTTGTACACAGTCAAATCAGATATGACGCCACATTGTTATACAATATATATATCCTCAAAATTCTGTTTCCTTTTAATATTTCGAGTTAAACACTTTTGATCCTAATTTTTAAGCTCTAAAAGAATTCTGTAATATTTGAGAAGTGAGAACAATTTACTTAAGCAACTACCATTATGGACCTTGATATGTCAATGGCTGCAGTTTGGTATTGTTCATTGTCGGGCTTATTTATTTAAATATTTTTCTAATACATCGTAAAGAGAACTAAAGATAATGTGCATACTTCAAGGTAACAAGTCTGGTGAAGAAAGGTGCTAAGAAAATAACCCTGAGTATTGGTGATGGAGCCAATGATGTTAGT
>JBBYHQ010303484.1:0-43986 GCA_038382645.1 Spergularia azorica | reverse complement strand
TTTTTTTTTTTTTTTTGAAATAGTTAATGATTTGAAATTGGGATGTCTAATGCTATCCTTTTGTTTTAAACAAGAAAAAAGGAACGTTAAAACAGTCCCGTGATTTTCACGGGTACAAAAACTAGTTGTTAGCATCATTTTATTAGAGTGGGAGAAGTTTTTACTATGGAGTACTATACGATATTTATCTTTGTGTACCTTTCGCTTTCCGTTTTTGTACTTTCTCATTTGGTTTTTGGCGTGATTGCTTTTTTTAGACCTGGCAAATAGGTCGGGTTGGGTCAACTCGACCCAGGTCGGCATATAAACGGGTTGGATATCCTCTGACCTGAACCCAACCCGTTTACTAATCGGGTCAAGAAGTTGCAACCTGAACCCGACCTGCCTTATAAATAGGTAACCCGACCCAACCTGCCAACTCATTTAAATAGCTTCTAAACGGGTCAAATGGGTCAACCCAACCTGCCAATCCATTAAACAACCCGAATTGACCCATTTTTGACCCGTTTAGGTGAATTTTCTTTGTATTTTTCATTTTTTTTTCTCGTATAAATGGGTCAACTCGGGTTAAACCTGGCCCATTTTTGACCTGTTTATGTAAGAGGGTCAGATCGGGTTATTTTCAGGTTGAAAGTCGGAACCTAAACCCAACCCATTTATCTAAACGGGTTGGGTAGGTCAACCCATTTAGTTAAACAGGTTAGGAGCCATTAACCCAAACCTACACTAAACAGGTCATTTTCAGGTTAGGTTGGCGGGTCGGGTTGGTTTTTGCCAGCTCTAGCTTTTTTTGCAAATTTGAGAAAATGTGTTTTTTCGCTTTTCCTTTTTTGACTTTTTATTCGCGTGTTTTGACTTTTGATATTAACGATGTATGTAGAATATTGTGAAAAGTATGATAGGTCTGTTAATGTACAAAATGGTGATAAGTTCTGGGTTATTGGACGGTTCGCACACGATGAACTTGTGCTGGCAACCTTGGCATAGCATTTTGCACAGTTATGCCTAATTTTTGGAATAAATAATGATGATATAGTCTTGGGTACAAATTTGAAATACTCCCTTCATTTCATTCAATTGTTTACATCGGGCCTGACTTCCCCTCACAAAATTCGGGCCAACGTAAACAATTGAATCAAACGGGGGAGTACTAGTTTAGATCATTTTAGAGTTTTAAATGCTTTGCTCATGGTAGATTCATAAGCCTCTATACTATATGGTACGAGTATATGAATAGGAGTAACAAATACCACTCCGTCCCAAATTAAACTTCCCATATAATTTGAAATCCCTCACATAATACTATTTCATGGGAAGTTTAATTGGGCACGAAGTGGTAAAATGAAAGAGTGACAAAATGACAATTAAGTTTCCCATGTTACATATCATATAGGCTAATATGGACTCTCAAACGAATGTATTATCATCATCATATTATTAATAAAAAAAAAAAGCTAGTCTCTTCATTAGTGTGATTAATAGATCCCCATGTTCATTGGCATGAGTTTACTTTGTTCCTACTAATATCTCAAGTTTCAAAAGATGTTTAAAGAGATACGAGGAGCTAATATTAGTCGTTAAACGGATTGATTATGCTACTCATATCCACAAAATCTTAACCACCAGCCAACTTTAGTCCCCGAAAAAATTTGTTGTTGTGGAAATGAGACCTATTCGAAAATGAAAGGCAACTATTTTTTCCTTAAAACCACACTTGAAGCCTAAGCACACATCATTCTTCTTTCAACTCGAAACACGTGGATCAATCATTTAGGAGGTTACTCTAACCCGACCCAATAAGGCCATAAAACCTCTATTCAAACTCAACCATGAGACATTTCCCCTATCAACACTAACCTTGACCCGTCCCATTAAAGTGGCCTACATATAAACAAGTGAAGCCAATCATACAAGAGAGGGCCAATATATGATCCGGAAAATTCGGCCAGTGCCTTTGAATTATTACATTTTGCACATAGTGCCTCTCCCACAATATATTTTAAAATTATGGTACAAAAAAAGAAAAAAACTTATAACTAGGTAACTTGAACAACGGAAGTTGACCCTAAAAAAAAACAACGGAAGTTAATCCCAACTAATCAATCCCGCCATGAAAGATAACTGCCACATTACAATAAACGAGGGAATGTTAACGGAGTTTGTGGAAGGGGCACCGTGTGTCAATAATTATACTCGTAATACTTAGAAATGTATGGTCGTAATCCACATGGAGATACCAAGTGGCACGACTCATTTGGCCCATCATATCGTATGCACATGTAATTACTCAGGCGCATCGCGTGAATTTTCGGTATATATATTCTCCCAAGTCCCAACACGGAAAATGTCTCGAAACTCTCTCCTTTGATACTCTCTTCGTCTGACGGTGGCCGGAAAAGACGCCGGAAGTAGCCTGACGCGACCACTTAACCACCGCTTCTACAAGGTTCGAATCTTTCTTATACTTCTTCTACTAGCTTTATTTCCAAAATTTCCCCACTTGATTTCCGAATACGTTGATCGATGACTTCAAAAAACATAAAAATAAAAATACTTTGATTGATGAATTTGATTTTGTTACTTATTGTTGAACATTTATGAAGCATAATCTTTAGTTTCGAATTTCTGTGGTTTGGAGTATTAAATAGATTTTGTGGAATTTTGATGGAAAATTCATATGGGGTTCAAATTACAACTTATTATTATTGATGTGGAAATTTAGATAGATAATTTTTTGAGGTATTTTAGCACATTGTTAGTCAATTTTCCCTCTACAATTAGCTCGAAACGTTTTTCGTGGCGGACTGGCGGCGACATCAGAGTATAACTTGGGGGTACCACGTGAATTTTCCGTATATCTAGAGTGTTATTGGGTAATCTGTATGCACCCTAATGTTGCCCTGGATCCGCCTATGGGTTTTACAGAAGGTCTAGGAAGAAAGGAGTCGGAAAGGAGAGGGGTTTCTGTGAGGCTTCGGTTAGGCACGAGGTTATATCCGCATAGTGATAAATGTGTTTGATATGGAGGGAGACAATTGGGATTCTTTATTGTTAACTGAGTTGTGGACAGTCTTTGTCACGTTCATTTCGAGAAATTTGTGTGCTTTGTTGCGTTGTGTTCTTCACTAGTTGTGAGACGAGGTCTCATTGTTGTAGTTACTTAGGTAAGTACTTTTGAAGTGTTATAGCTCATAAGTAGTGTACTTTTGCCTTTACAATCAATACAAGGATTCAATTGTGTCAACATCCGGAATTCTTTATTTTCTCAAAGTCTTGGGTATTGGGGGTGGTAAAGAAGGTCAAGGAAGGAGGGATTAGTATGGAGAGGGGTTTCAGTGAGGCTTCGGTTAGCCATGAGGGTTAGATCATAAGGTTCAAAATCGTTTGGATTTGAAGGGAGGCAGTAGGGATTATTTATCTCTTATTGAGTTGTGTGCACTCTTAGTGACTTTCTTCCTGCGGGCTTTTTTTTTTGTCAGTGGTTGATAGAAACTTTTCTTTCATCTTTGCACTACTTATAAGTGTCTGTTTCTTTTATTTATCAGAATGGGCATAAACGTTTTGATACTGAGTTGTGCGTAGTCTTTGTGGCTTTCTTTTCAAGAAGCTTGTGCGCTTTGTTACTTTGTGTTCTTCACTATATGGAAGTTGTGAGACCAAGTCTTATCGTTGTAATCATTTAGATATCTAACTTTGAGTTGTTATAGCTCTTAAGTAGTGTACTTTGCCGTTACAATCAATACAAGGAGTCTACGAGACGGCCTTGGTGCTAAATATGGGTTCGGAGTCAGCGGGTGCTTCCCATGACGACCGTGATACAGGTGAATTTCCAATTTTTGCAGCTTTATTTTGGCAGTCATAGAAAGTAAGTTGCAGTTTGAGTTTCAATTATGTTATGTTTGATAGCAATTTTTTTATATTGGTAAGTTGGAATTGTAGTTTAGATAAATCACCTTTTCGGGTGACTATTATGGAGTGCTTATGGTGAATTGTTTCACGATATCTTCATTCCACTGTGTTGTTTATTGGCAATTTGTTAAGCCTTAAGAAGTGAAGATTTGAATATGTTAACTGATTAGGAAAGGTAATCTAGGATGAGAACCGTTTCTTTTGTGGGTGGCCCGTGGCTGCTTTCTGAGTTTGAGCTTATAGGAGGACATAATTCATTAAGCTTAAATACTTATATGTGAATATCCTCTAAATTTCTCTGAGCATAGTAAGTTTAAAGGCGAATTGTTTCTTAGATATACTCGGGAGTTGAGATGAAAATGTACCAGAAACTGATTCTTTTGTGTCGTTTAATTTAAAGCAGCAATATATTTTTGTTTTCTTTCTTTTCACAGAGTTCAACCATGTGTGCTTTCAATTTTGACAGGGTTTCTGGTTTTGTTAACTTATGTTCATCGCAGCATCTTTTTTAATTGTTTTTATGTGTAAATTAATTTTGGCAGATGATGAGGAAGAGTACGAGGAAGCCGGAGGAGGCAGTCGGCTGCTAGGGTTTATGTTTGGAAATGTTGACAATTCAGGTGAACTTGAAGTTGATTACCTTGATGAGGTACTTTCTGCTTTTAACGGTTTGAATTACTCTTTCAAGTGTGTACGTTATGGAATGTTTGCAAATCCTCTGAAATCGTGGCTGTTCCCTTATATGCTTAATTCTCATTATTTATCTTTTTGATAGTTAAAGCTATACATTTTATATTTAGATCTACAACAATAAATGTCTAGAAGCAAAAGTTGAAGCAGAAAAAGAAAGGGGCTCAAAATAAGCTATGCAGAGGTGCAAATGGCTAACGACTTGAGCCTTAATTTGACTTTGAACTAGTTTTGATGGAGCTTCACCTTTGACCGAGGTCAACCATGGTGCTTGAGCTTGTTTTTTTTATTAGGCAAGTAGAGCATCGTTCTGGAACACCGGTATTTGAAATTAACTTGACTAATAGAATAATTCTATCTATTCACAACAGAAGTAGTAAGGAAGTTAGAAATTTATCTTGTTAATAAAATATCACTGAGTTATAGATTTATTAAATCAGAATAATTTTTTATGGATACTTTGCATCAATTAATATCGATAGACATCATTGTAATTTGATTATTCGACTGTTCTCGAAAACGAATGTAGCAAACAAAGGCTAGCTATATAACGAATGATGAGCTTTGACTGTATTTTGAGAGCTTGTGTTTGTTCGCCCACATACCTTTCTCTAAGTCAACAGTTTACGTTTTCTGTTTTGGGCGGTGTCGTAATATTTCACATTTCCTTTTCCGGCAGTTTAACTTACGACTTCACCACTACGACCTTACTGACTTAGACTTGTCCTGCTATCTCTCTCCCCTTTCCACTTACCCTAAGTAGCTGCCCAAGTTCTCCATCAACTACACCATGGACTGACACTCTTAGGTGAATTAGTGGAAACTGATTGTTGTCAACCATTTTGGCCCATTGCTATTTTGGGGTGCATCTGGAATGAGCTGAATTTGTGAATATTTTTAGGGCATACTCGATCTCTTGAGTATGTTTGGGGTGAATCTGGTTGTTCTTTTGCTTTTGTTTTTTTTTGGGGCAAAGGTAGCAGTGTAGCACTTCTAAAGGACCCTTTTTATTCAACTGCTAAAGAATTTGGCATCTATTGTATTTTTTTCATAGGGTTATGGGGAAACCTTATCCTCATTTTTTTCTATTATTGATACCTATAATAAAAAGCCAATTTGATCTTTTACTTCAGATTGAACAGTTGTGCATTGCCCAAACAAATTGTTTTAAATACTTGACTCCTGGGCATAAAATGCTGTAGTCTGAAACGTGCTCAAGTTACAACAAGGATTATGTACGAGAGATAAACCGCATTGTTGGGTGAGTTGATCAGGAGGGAAAGCTGCGTTTCGGGGTGGGTTATTGAGGAAAGGGAAAGGCGTGATGAGAATTTTCTCCACTGAGGGAAGGAGAGACCAGAAATGGTGTGGGGGTAATGGGTTGGGTTGATAGGTTAATTGTGGTGTTGAGAATTTAACACTTGACTTCAACAACCTAACAATCTCGAAAGGAGATACTTGAACTCTTGGCGCGTCTTAATAATGCAATGGTTTCTTTTAATCCCATGAACACCACCAAAGGTCTAGTAGAACCATCTTCCAAACTTCTGGCTATCCAACCTCTGTGCATCTTTGTTTTCCAGGCAGAGAGATATTTAGCCTTTCGAGGATGAACCTTAAGTTAACCCAAATATAGACAAGGAGAGATGCATAAAGAGTCAAAGACAAGTTCTGAGGGTAAGAGAGCAAACATGATCTATGGTCTCTTCAGCCCCAGAACACAAGGTTGAACGGGTCGCTAAATTTAAACCTCTCCTGTGACTCAAGTCTAGTGTTGTGATTTTCTCTATAGCTACTGCCCAGTAATAAAAGCATTAAAGCAAGCAAAAAGCAAGGTTCCGGAGGAACTTTGCACTTCCAAATTTTATTTTCTGTGATGTCATCACGAGAAACAGGCTTTAGAGTAGTAATGCAGAATTGTAAGGGAGATGGTTCCGATTTAACGTGCAACCTAGTTTCATCATCGCCTTGTGTAACAACTTCAACGCAAGAAAGTAGCTCCAAAAGAGTCAAAACTGAAGGTCTATCCCTTTCATTGGGTTTCTGTTGCCCACTATTTCTGTTACATCTTTAGTGTTAATCTTGCCAAGTCCTATTCTTTAGACATTAGCGGTGAAGATTCTGGCTACCTGTGATTGTGAGAACTCTTTTATACTTGTGAAGAGAATACTATATGAGCCTAATTGTTGGAGTCCCATGCTTGTGTTTCTTTTGAAACGGGTGATATATTTTTTAGAGCCCGCACAGTTGATTTGAGACATGATTCTCATATTTATGTGATTGTTCTTTTCAATACAGGTGTACTGTTAGTCTGTCACTGTACACCTCCTTGTATGCTTGCATTGGGTCTCTTGAGGTGAATTTTCCTAGGTGGTCTTTTCATATTGATTATCTTTGGTTTTGTAGGATGCAAAAGAGCATCTAGATGCACTGGCCGACAAACTTGGACCCTCTCTCACTGGCATCGACGTATGGTTCTTTTTACTCCCATTTATATCTTGGCCTCTTCGGCAGGGTGTAAGTGCAAGTGTTCACATTTTTATACTTATCATACTGATTGTTCATCAATGCTAGTTGTCAGGAAAATCTGCGGCGACTCCAGAGGCTGGTGATAGTGCTGCTGCTGTAGAAGGTGACATGCTGAAATCATATGTAATTTCTATTACTATCTGTATCTTAAGAAGTATATCTATTTCTGTAGCTTCTATTTACATCCGATCAGATGGATATAAAACTTAATTACTTGGCTTTCATACACCCTCCAATCCAAACAAAATGTAACTTCATTTTTGTACGCATTTTAAGGTAGCAAAGTAATAATCCAATAATTGACCAAAATTTCTACACTTTAGAGAGAACAATTTTTGTTACGTTAATATGATTTGCCCTGAATTATGGAGTTTTTTTGCACAGTTTCTATCACAGTCTCTATCTTATCAGGTACCAAAAGTGGTGTTACATTTCTTTTGGAATGGAGGGAGTTTAAAAATGTTTCTATTTGAACTGCTTGAAGTATTAAGAGTTTTAATATCTAGTTCACAATTTGGCTCTTGGGGTTTGTATATTCACTTCCTATGGCCTCATATTCTTTTGTTGCATGGGCCGTGATTTTTATCTTGGAAGTTTTAAACAGGAATTTGGTTGTATTTTGTTGTAGTCTCCTTGTGACTTTGGAAGCCATTGTAAATGATTGCTCTTGTAACCTTTATTTTAAAGATGTTAATCAATACTCCTTGTCCCAATTTAAACTTTCCCATCTCATTGGAAATCCTATCACATATTCAAATGAGATGGGAAGTTCAAATTGGGATGGAGGAGTACGCTGTAGGATACGCATGGGTTTAAATGTTTGAATTGTTTATGAGCATGTAGATCTTTTCTTGTCAAGATGAATATTCACTCTATGGAGTCATTAGCATAGCAATCTAATTGCGTGAGGAGTTATCTGCAACTAATAGCGGTGTCTCCATGTGTGGTTGTGTATAATTCTTTTTTTTCTTTTTTGAAATTAGTAGAATCCTGCAAGGACGCCAATGTCCATCACTCCATCGTGCTTTTGAAGTGGATGGAGAAGTTTTTCATCCATTTTAAAAGTTGCATGATAATTAGGAATCATGTGCGTTATGGTATAAAATTTCAGAATGGAAGTCTGTGTCGTAGTTTCTTTTTACTAGCATTGCTTTTATGTGGGCTATTTCTTATACCTGAACTAGTTTTAAGGCCATGCAACTATGCAAGGCATGGGGGAGTTTTCACATTATAATAATGTCTTATCTTGAGGATTAACTTTTTGATGCATAAAAGAACATGATAATGCATATGATTTGTTGGCTAAACATTGTCATTGTAACATGGAGGAGAAATTGATGATGCTTATGTGTCACTCTAAAATCATGCTTGGCCTGTTATTAGATGTTAGTATAGATATGGAGTCTGATCCGCATCTATATGTCTTATTAATTGCTATGTAATTTTTGTGTTTCCATCCTACTGCTTTACCATATTTAAACCCTCAAATGAGTCCTTGATCACTTCGTGGGTATCAAATACCATTACAGCAACAACCAACCACCCACTCTTCCTCTTTCTTTTGGACTGCCACCAGTTGGCCACTCCACTTTCCTTTTTGGCAACACCGGTGACTCATGTTCTATCCTCTCTTCCTATCAGAAACATAATGTCTCTCCTAGTACATCTGTCTCCATTACATCCAGAATCATCTGTATCTCTCTGCACGTATCATCGACATCATATCTTTTGAAAATACTTGTTTCAATGATAAACCCTCATGGACAGTGGACATCAACAATAGTCTCGTCGTGGCTTAGTTTAAAAAGCGAGGCTCAGGCACGCCTGAGGCGCGCCTCACATGAGGTTCCTGTCAAAACGCCTCTGGCATGAGGCACAACACCTCACTATCATGAGGCGTACCCGAGGTGTTCAACTAAGCAATTTCCACATCACTTTTCCTCTATTTCTTTTCTTCTAACCTTCTGTTTGCTTCTTAATCCATAACTTTTGCTTACCTTTTTGCCCTCTCTAAAAACCAAAAGGGGTAATCTTATGCAAATTATTGACTGGAAAATAGAAATTTGTTTGAAAAAAGGAAGCGCTTCAGTTCCATGAGGTCACCGCCTCAGAACCCCCGGTGACCGATACTCGCACGCCTTCGCCTTGTGCCTTGTGCCTCATCGCCTCGGTGTGCGTCACACCTTTTTAAAATAAGCATTGTTGCTCTGAAATGTACATTTACACCGTCTTTATCTCTGTTTTACGTAAACGTTTGGTTCTTCTGTGTGTATACTTGATCTCATGAAGTATGATATCCTGTATCTTAGATCTATTATGTAATTCATATTGGTAACTTCTAATTTAAAACATAGGCCATGGTTTCTGATGGTACCTAGAGTCTTTGTCGGTCCATTTTGATTGTCTATTTTATGGCCAGAGATATACTGTGTCTTACTGAGTTATTATATGCTCCTATCTCCAGATTATGACGAGAAGGCTGAAGATGCAGTGGACTACGAAGATATTGAGGAGCAGTATGAGGGTCCAGAGACTGAGGCGGCTACTGAGGTGGATCATTTGGTGCCAAAAGGAGATTTTTTGCATATTGATGTTTCAGCAACTACATTAGGGTCGTCTGTCTTTGATGATGAAAATTATGATGAAGACGAGGATGATGACAAAAAGGAAGAGGCAGTGACTCATGAGCCGGAAGCTGAACCTCATACTGTGACCGACTTAATTCTGAATACAGGGGATGGAGACCGAATTGAGCAGGTGCAGAATAATATAGTCAACCAAGAAGTTGAATTATCAGGTTAATCTGTAACTACCTTTTTATATGTTTTAATATATGCAATACATAAGTCTTTTTCATCAAACAAAACCGACAAATCCTTTTACTTTGTTGCCTGTCCCCGAATTTCCTTTTCTTACTTCATTTCCCTCAATTTCTCATACCTATGTTCATTTCCTCCATTTACCATTGTCTTGGTTCATTTCCGCAATTTCCCTTTATTGTTTTGACATTTGGTAGAAAGTCCGTGTTCCTTGGCTTGGAGCTTGAAAAGATTTTTTTTTTGCTCATGTTACTGGTACAATGGTAGCCAACTCTTTTTGGAGTTTTGTGTTGGTGATGATAATCGTTTTCTTTTCTAATTTCAAAATACTTATGGGAACTTACTACTGAAAGTTGAATTCAGTGGAGCAGCCGGAGAGTGATGTAGCGGTTGATGGAGACACTTATTCTGGTGTGGATCAGCCAGATTATTCTGCTGGTGGTGCCGACCTTCTAGAGGTATATTTGCTGACTTCTATGGGGTATAATTGCTTGCTTTTGTTGTTACAGCTCTTCGTTTGCTACTCTTTCTGTTTCGTATTGCTTTTTTTTTTTTTTTTTTTTTTTTTTCTGTTTGAGTCTATTTTTAGATTTAAAGGGTTCCTAGTGACAATAGCTGGTAGTCTATGAAATCTTTTGTGGTTTTATTGATAGAGTTTTGCGTTAGGATTCCTAAGGAGACCGAGGAATTTGGGGGGTGCGGGGAATGTTTGTTAAGTATGAGCTTGTTCAAAGGACCTGGTTTCCGATATTATATGTTGGAGAATTGACCTGAAAGTTCCGAAGAACTTGCACATTGCTGAAACACAGTTTCCATGGTACTTTGTATCTTGTCGCTTGTTGCAGTTCGATTTTTTATGGGTCATGTCAGTTATATAGAGCATGATGGCTTTGTGAGTTTGTATAGCCTTATTTCCCAGTTGTCAGCCTTTTATCTGAAGTATCTCATGGAGCTTCACAATTATTATGTTTTATCAGCCCAGAAGTCAGCCTTTTATTTGGCAAGATAACAAACGTTTTATGTATGATTGCTGTTCATTTGGGACACTGCAGTGATTACCTAGAGAAATGAGCACAGGGTTCTTTTCCATTTCTGCCCTTTGTGTCAAAACTGAAGATTGTTGGTCACTCTATTTGTATCCGCAATTCTCCATTCTTCTTTGGTGCCAAGTGTGCACTTAAAATGGCGCTTATCTTTTGTGGTAAAGATGCTTCGTGATGGTATGGGCTGTGATTTTCTTTTTGCTAAATTCACTCCTTTACAATCAGCCCCCAATGGGACCAGAACATACAACATTGGTGTTTCCCTACAATGATCTCCTTTTGATTGGGCAACTCTTCTGCTAGTTTTTGTCATGTGCATTTCTTAGTATGTAAAAAAGTGTCTTCTCCAGTTCTGCCTACTATAACTGCCTTTTGCTTCGTATCTTTAACATAGCTTATAGTGCCGAGTAGATGATAAGCAGATTAAGTATTGTTTCAAGTTGCATTAAACTCTGTTTCACTGTCGTTCAGGAGGAACCATCTCTTTCTCGTGATGTTGTGGATATGAGAAGCACGCCATCGCTTCCTGTATTGTGTGTGGAGAATGGGATGAGTGTTTTGCGTTTTTCTGAAATTTTTGGTGTCAGTGAGCCCTTAAAGAAGACTGGAGGAAGGGAACACAAATATTCTATCTGTAAAGGTACCATTTTTTTTTGGTCTAGGTATTCACTGAAGTGAGGGTCTGACTGATATAGATAATTGGTGTGTTTTAAGTTTTCATCTCAACATCTGCTTGTTCTTCACTTTCGTACTCTTGTGATTGGGCTGTCCTCGGTGATACACTCTTTCCCTTCTCAGCTAAGTACACATCTCTTAATGCATCACTCATGGTCGAGGAGAATGAGGAGGCATTCCTTAAAGGATCATGCCAAGTATTTTCTACCGGAAAGCTATCAGTAGAAGCAAAAGCTGAATATGAAACATTTTTGGTTGATGATTCCGAGATTTCTGATCTTGATCCTCGTAGTGGGGTGCACATTCTTTATGATGAGAAGAAAGACTCTTGTTTGAGTGCAGAACCTATGAGAAAGGATCCATTTTTTGATTTTTCTGTTGAATGGCAGTTGTGCATTTCTGAAGAATTTTACTCACTTGATCAGCAGGACTGGGAAGATAGAATTGTTTGGGGAAATTCTCCTGTAGTGAGTGAAAATTCCGTGGAGAGTTGTGAGGTATCTGGATGTCATTCAGATTTTGCTGCTCAAGAAGATATTACATCAAACTCGGACTATCATTTCCCTGATTCCAAAAGACCAATAAACGATAAAGATAATAGATGCCATATTGCTTTGTCCGCCATTTCGGTGGAGCCTTTTGGTTGCAGAAATTCTCCCACTTTCAACAATACTTGCTGCTCAGAAAGCCGTCATCATCCTCAACTTTTGAGGTTGGAATCTAGAGTAATTGTGAGTTCTTCAAATCTCTCCTCGAGGACGGACCTTGCGTCCGAGGAGCGTCAAAATCTCGATTTTATGAAGTGTTTCAAACAACTTACATTGCAGAACAGAGACTTGGTTGACGGAGCATGGATTGAGAATATCATATGGGAGTCCGAGAAGCCTTATGCGAAGGCGAAACTGATCCTCGATCTTCAAGATGAGCAGATGGTCTTTGAAGTTTTAGATAGCAAAGACTATGAACATCTCCGCTTTCATGCTGGGGCGGTAATCACGACCCGGACTGCGAAATCCGGTGGTGATGCTTTTGAGCTTCCTGGTCGTGTGGCATTAACTGGCGGGCAGTTTAATATCGCAAATGACAAATATTACTCAGATAGGAGAACTTCCCCACAGTTGAAATCCCTCTCAAAGAAACGGGCTGCCCATTGTGTGAAAATTTTGCATTCAGCTCCCGCATGGACACTGCAAACAATGAACCCAAGACTGAGCAAGTAAGAAGTTCTGATTTTTATTCGGTTGTTCTATGCTGTGTGTTTTCCGGGGTCAGCATCTATGTTAGGACCTATGAAACGCCAATGACTGCATGTGCTCCTCGTTTGAAATAAGGGTTCAAGAGTATTGAAGCAGTAATGCACATGTAGATCAATCAGTTTTCTGATTTTTAGATTTATGCAACGCAGTTGTGTTTAAATTTTTTGCAATTACTCGAGTAGGCATATTGCTGTGTTCCGAGGGATGAACAGAAGGCCCTTTGGCTCCAGAGCAACTAGCACATTTACTGTCATCTTGCACCTTTATGTTTGCAAAATGAGCATGCTTAGTGTTTAAATATCTGTTTTATTCTTGCTCTTCAATGAAATACCTAACTAGAAATTTTGGGGGATAAAGGACAAAAAAGCATGCATTATTATTAAGAGCCGCCTGTATGTCTGTTTGTAAGTGCAGCTGCCAATTTCTTACTGTGTTGCTGCTACCAATTGGTACACTGTATTGGTTTCTCCTTCAGCCACTGTTAAGCTTAAAAAGATATGATGTTATTTGAGAGTGAATGAAGTGGTTATAAAGGCAGAAGATGTAAAAGACACTATGCTGGAAGAAGAGGGAGGTTGGTGTAAGGAGAGGGATGGTGGATGGAAATAATAGCTATAACTAGAATTTGGTTTTGAAGCGACGTTGTAAGAGTGGGTAGATTGAGGTTAGAAGATGAGGGATTGGAAAGTTGTTAGCTCTGGGATGGGGTAGAGTAGGAGTAGCTTCCATATTTGAATCAAACAAGATTTATTATATGGAACTTGCTTTTCCACCCCCCCCCCCTTTCTTGTATACGTTATGCTGTTTCCCACTTTCCCTCGCTGAACCTAGGGTGCTTCTCTGCTTTAGATTGTCTTTTTGGAGAAGACAAAAAGGTCATAAATAGCAGTAAGGCACTACTAAATTAAAGATGTCTTCCTTATTGAAAATCTAATATGTGCCAGGAGAAGTGAGTCAAGCAATTTTTTCTGCAAAAATCGTTCGAAAATGATTTTAGGGCCAGTTTCTAGGCAGTTAGTTGAGAATTAAAGACATTAAGATCTCAATAACGTAAGGGGATAAATAAAGTGCTTAGATAAGAGTTTAACTTGTCTTTCTGATTCAATTCCATCTCTTCTGGATGGGGATTCTCACCCTGAGTGATTGACATCTTGTTGTTTTTAAAATTAAGTTGATAAATTGTTTCTGGTTGTTGACTTGTTCCTAGTTGCTCATGTAATCTTGATTTCTTAACTGGTATGCCATACTCCCTGGTGAGCTTTTGGGATTGGCTTCTTGTCCTCTTTGATGCCATGCAACACCTCTATTCTTGTTTTAACTTTTGCTTTTACTGCTGTTTTGCAGCAAGGAAATTGCTAACTTCCACCGGCCAAAGGCCATATGGTACCCTCATCACAACGAGGTAGCAGTGAGAGAACTTGAAAAGCTACCCAAGCTAGGACCCATGAGGGTTATACTTAAAAGTCTAGGCGGCAAAGGGAGCAAGATCAACGTGGATGTGGAGGAGACAGTCTCTTCATTTAAGGCAAAGGCTTCTAAGAAACTTGGTAAACTAATTTGTGACAACTTTCATACTCTTGTAAGGTTATCTTTTCGGATGGTAACTGTTATCTTTTCGGATGATAACTGTGGTCACTTCATCAACCATTAATTGCTCAGGGATTTTCTGTTTCTTGGCAGATTTCAGTTCAACTGAAGCTGTCAAGTTATATTACTTGGGGAAAGAGCTTGAGGACGAGAAGACTCTTGCTGAACAGAATATCCAGCACAATTCTTTGGTTCATCTTATCTGTACAAAAATACATTTGTTGCCCAAGGCACAGAAAATTCCCAATGAAAAAAAGTCCTTGCGTCTCCCTGGGGCTTTTAAGAAGAAATCTGACCTCTCTGCGAGAGATGGACGTGTTTTCTTAATGGAGTAAGTGTTAGTCAGGTCTTACTCTGTGCACAGGTTCCTCAATATTTTGTGCTTTTCCTAAATCCAAAGCCATAATGAATCACTCTGTTTCAGTTTATGTATATATTAATTAGTTTATTTGGGAAACAATGTAGTTTATTTGTGTAGAAGCCCTAGGTTCTTTACTTCATAAGGGTGGGCATTGGCCTTAAGTCATACGTCATCTGTCAATTTCCCACTTCTGGCTTTCATGATCTCTTTTTTCTGTGTTCAGTTATGCAGCAAAAATACTATTTGTTTATATTATTTCAAACATAGTGCTAGTTTGCTGTTTTTTCTTCTCAATGTTTGTGGGTCTATGTTGCCACTGCTTCTTGCTGGCTGGTTGCACTGGTATGCACTGTTTGCTAGAGTAGAGTGTTTAGGAGCAGTAACCAATGAAGCTAACCTTATCCTTAGACTGTGTCCTATGGCTATTCCTGCCTTTCTTTGAGTTGTATTTGACTGCTCCTTTTTTATTCAAGTTCTCTTATATAGGTATGATGGGGTACCTCTTTTCCAAGGGGTGAGATTCTGCGCCATTGACTTAAGTTGGTGAAGTTTGCTATCTTTTGTAGAAAGGATATATCAACGCAGTTAGTGGCGATAAAGAAGTTGGGCTGAATAGAATTTTGCTGGTTCAGCCTTGCTTGTTTATCAGCTGGTAGTTGGTTGTACTAGCTGATTAGTTTAGCTGTTTGATTCATTGCTGTCTGATAGTATATCCAAAATGTTCTGGTCTTTGGTTTATAAAAAAAGGCTGTGAATTTGTATCAGTCTCAGTGGCGAAAGGCTACGCTGTTTGTGGAGTAGCTTTTGGAAGAGCTTTGAGCCTATTACGGCGTGGTCAAAGTTTTGGGTTCTTATAACCATTAGCTTAATTTTTGGCAAAAAAGATTATGTGGTATAGTTTGAAAATGTGATTGTCTAGAAAGCTCTCCTATTAGCTTACTGAACTTAGATACTGAAAGTTTTGGGTTCTTATAACCTTTATGCCAGCACTTATGTATGCTTTAAGAAAGCATGTGTCTGTTTTTTTTATTTAACATAACTTACCTGACATTGAGGTGAATTGACTTTCTTCTTTTTGTGGATAAGATACACCATGATTGCTTGAGAGTTTAACCATCCATCTCTCCTTTAATATATGGTTGCCACCCCCTTAGTGTCTTGTATACATGCTAGTCACCTCTTAGGTGTCTGTTAATCGGTAATTTCTATTTTTATCAAAAAAACAACACGAGCACCTAACATCTACTATTGCAGTGATGTAAGCGTTACCTGCAGTCAGTTTGTTATCAAATAGGTTGTAAGTGGTCGGCACCTGATGGTTTGCAAACATTGTCTTCTGGCCCGAAACTACCTTCTCATTGAGGTTCTTGCTAGAGTCTAATTTAGAATTGTGGAGAGGGACACTGAAATCTCACGACTAGGTTAAAAACATAGATGATTGAAAATTTAAAGATAGTATTTAGGCTATGCGGTGGGTACTCAAGTTTAAGACCCCCAATGCTTCCTGTTTTGAGCCATTTCTGTGAGAAAGCTATAAATGCCAAAATCAGACTTGGTAAATTTATTCCTGTTGGCCTTAGGTGCATCTCTTCTTCTCTTCCTCTCTTATGACATAATTCTTACCTACCGTGTCACTGTGGCATCCTCTTTTCTTCTCTTAACATGACCATATCATCACGTGAACTTCTCTACATAGTATCATTCTTGATCTCATGTTCAATATCAGCAGTTATCTCTGGTACCATTGACGTCTGAGATGTGCCATCTTTATTGGCTGGTATCCATCTCCATCCATCAGGGCAGCCTTATATCCATGCGGTCAAACTAAAGATTTGTTGTTGGCTTATAAAAATCTTTGGTATATTTATTACAAGTTATCTGCAATAGTTCTTTCTTGCTTGGATGCAGAGTCTATAATCAATTTTCGAACCTTGAATGACAACCTGGTGGAATTGCATGAGGATGACGGATTGGCAATTGCTGAACTCTGCAGCATTACAAGATTTTTACATTATTGACTTTTTACTTCTTTTGTTTTTTAAGAACAAGAACAGAAGCAGATGATTGTGAACTATTCAATGAAGTGTGAAGGCAATGCAGATCTGCATTTTGTAGTTTTGGATTTAAGCTAGTATATCTGGAATATTTGTGGCTAGTAAATCTTCTGATGTCTTTTTGGGTGAAGGTGATGAGTTTAATCAAGGGTGTTGCAGTCATTTATTTAAAAGAACTGGACAAGGTTGTGGATTTGTAGTCATGTGGATCTTGTATTTTGCAATAATATCTTTGTTCTCCATGGAATAGTAATATTGACTCTTGAAGGAAAAAAGTAAGCTAAGAGATTGTCCCTTCAACAGGGATTCTGCTGGAAAGAACATTATGTAGTCTCCTTTGTTGATGTGCTCAGTGCTATTCTTATGACATCATCTGACTGGGAGTGTGGTAGTAACTGGAAAACATTTCTTCTGTTCTGCAGATATTGTGAAGAGAGGCCTTTATTGTTAGGGAATGCTGGAATGGGTGCAAGACTGTACACTTACCATCAAAAATCATCTTCAGACGATCACAATGGTGATCTATTACGGAATGCAAACAGTGGATTGGGAACAGTTGTGACACTTGATAGTGCTGATAAATCTCCGTTTCTTGGAGATATAAAATCCGGTTGTAGTCAATCTAGCCTTGAGACAGAAATGTATAAAGCACCAGTATTTCCTCACAGGGTTGCTTCAACTGACTATTTATTGGTGCGCTCACCAAAGGGAAAGCTATCGATACGACGCATTGATAAGCTTCACGTTGTTGGTCAGCAGGTATTGAAATCACTATTTTGGCATGTAATCAGCCCATTTAATAAATTATAATCAGCTGGTTATACCGTATGTCTAGGAGTTTGGTGATGGTCTACTACTCTACTGTAGTCTGTTAACTATCTTCTGAAACTCTGGCATCTTTGTCTCTGCTGTATTGATGTAAGCTGCCTATGGATGTTACCTGAGGCCATGCTTGCTTGCTTAAGGAAATTATCTAAATTTGTTGCCCAATGTTGCTTGCAGGAGCCACTGATTGAAGTTATGTCTCCTGGTTCCAAGATTCCTCAAAATTACTTATGGAATAGGCTTTTGGTGTATATGTATCGGCAGTTTCGTGCTGCTGGTAAACGTAGCATGCCTCCCTGTATCCGTGCTGATGAATTGTCTGCACAGTTTCCTCAAATAGCAGAGCCCTTTATTCGCAAAAGATTAAAACATTGTGCTGATTTGCAGGTATGTCGTCACGATGACAATTTTCATTGCGTCACAACAATCACTTGTGACTTTTATATCTGTGATGAACTTAACTTTCCTGCTTTAAAATTTATGGAAGCATGTCGTTCATTATTCCAGTTCTGTTTAATCTGTGTTCCACTTTCCTAAATGTGTTTCTTTCACACAACAGAAAGGACCAAATGGGCGGCTTTACTGGGTCATGAGGCGTAACTTTCACATACCACCAGAGGAGGAGCTTAGGAAGATGGTTAAACCAGAAACAGTGAGTGTCTCAATTCATCTCATTTGGTCTACTTGTTTTATATGGCTTATATGGCAATCCAGGAAGTGTTGTTTTCAGAGTCCATATTAATTATTTTTTATTTTATTTTTTTAAAACAGTGTAATGCCAGTATAGTTTCTGGTTTTGTCCAGAAGTGTTGATATTTGTAGCCTACATATCAGCATTATTGATCTTGATGCTAATGTGGGTGTGTACTGG
The DNA here is from genome assembly GCA_038382645.1 of Spergularia azorica. NCBI lineage: Eukaryota > Viridiplantae > Streptophyta > Magnoliopsida > Caryophyllales > Caryophyllaceae > Spergularia > Spergularia azorica. The sequence goes on along the minus strand of JBBYHQ010303484.1, from coordinate 25,367 downwards.
TTTTGTCAAATTTTGAAGTCCTATTCTAATTGAATTATGGAAGTGATGCTCTTCAAAGTATCTTGCAGTTATTTTTTTTCGTTTCTTTTTTTGGAATTTGATAAGCTGATTCCGGCCTACTATGTTTTCTGTTCCTATGGTGCAGGTCTGTTCATATGAAAGCATGCAGGCTGGTCTTTATCGCCTCAAGCGTCTTGGAATCTTGAGGTTGGCACATCTGACTAGTCCAGCACAATTAGCGTCCCTTTCATCTGCAATGAGTCAGCTCCCTGATGAAGCTATTGCTCTGGCTGCTGCATCACATATTGAAAGAGAAATGCAGATTACTCCTTGGAACCTGAGTGCTAATTTCGTTGCTTGTATTGGCCAGGTAAAACATTTGATGTGATGGTTTTGATTTTTCCAGTTGCTACTAGTTTTTTTACATAGCTTGTTGGCTGAAGGCTTGTCCTCCTGACTCAAGGTATAGGGTTCGAAGATAGTGTATCGACGGTGATGATGGTGATTATGTGGTTTGAAGTTTACAATGCATCTTGATTTTCTTGTGAAACTTTGTGTTTTCCTATTTATGATGCTATATTATTTATGTTTCCATTTCCATTGGAGCATTGTAATAGAGCAAAATGACGCAGTAAACCCGTAGACGCTTCTTGTACTATCAAGTTGTACGCACAATCGCACATCGGCACATAGCACATTATCTATGGGTTATTTAGGATTTGTGCTCTGGTATTGAGGAATGCCTGCTTCAGACTGTTTCATTTATATTAGATTTACATGCTTCCTTTCTCTCATCTTTTCTTTCACATACCAGGATAAAGGAAATGTAGAGCGGTTGGAGATATCTGGTGTTGGCGACCCATCAGGTCGAGGCTTGGGCTTCAGCTATGTACGTATTGCTTCAAAGCCTCCAGTTTCTAATTCTCTGGCGAAAAAGAAACCTGTTGTTGCTCGAGGTTCCACTCTCACTGGGACTGATGCTGATCTACGCAGGCTGAGCATGGAGGCTGCAAGAGAGGTTAGTTTGCACATTTGGGTCTGTATTGGCGTCAATCTATCATAGTCAGCAATGAAATTATTGGTTGCAGATGACCTTTTTTTTCCCTCTTTATCTATTGTTTGAATGAAAAATAATGTTTTTTTTCTTCTTTTGTAGCCACACAATAATTATCTGTATCAGCCCATTTGCTTTTTGTTAAAGCTGTTGGCATACTTTCTAGGAATTATAAGTTGAGCCATGAAATAATTGCCTGACGATTTATAACTGCGTGACCATTGATTTGCCGCCTTATTGATACTAAAGAGAAAATGTTTTGGGTGACCCATAATGAAAATCGCGTCGTTGTTGCATGACGGCACAGTGAGAAGTTTAGGAGGTAATTGATGACAGGGTTGTCATTTTGGGTCATTCAGAAACTTACCTTTTTGTTTTTTCCAAAACAGTGTTAGGCTGTGTGCACCTGAACCCCCCTACTTTGCCATGCACCCAAAGCTTTAAGGCACTGGGGTAATGCTGTCGTCGGTTGACGAGAACTCATACAATCCTTGGCCATTTGTGCATCCGGTCCTGGTGTTTATGGTCTTGCTATTAAGTTGGTCCTGAATATAACAACATGAAAGTAGTTTCGCAATTCTTTGGCTTCCGATACAGTTACGTGCTTAGTTTTCTTTCTGACATAACATATGGTAGTAAATAGGTGATGGATCTTTAATATTTGGACTCCTGTCCTCTCGTAACCCAGTATATTTCTGTGATTGCTGATTAGACATCTCGTCTTACCTAGCTTCATTTCTGTTTCTGTTTTTATTTTTATTTATTATATACATATATTGTTAAACCCACCCTCCTTCACTTTACTATCATCTTTCACCCATTCTCTTATCCTAAAATTCTTCATAGTTAGCATTGGCTGATCCATAGTTAGCACATCCGTTGTTACTATTGTTGATGAGACACCATCTTGAAGTATGTGCGCACAAGTTCATGTCCCACTCCTGTTCTTGGTCCTCGTTCCATGTTTAGATCTATCATTCAGTACTTAAAAATATGGGCGGGCATTTAAGTTGACGTCTCTTTGACGATTGAGTGCCTTGATCTGTTGGGACCATATATGTGCTATATGTGTCTCCCTGTATTCTCTCATGGATCTTGTTCTGGTTTTCACAAGCTCACAACAAACTATATGTTTCTTTACCAGTAGCAGGCTATAATATTTGGAATACTCTATTTGCATTCGTCTTATTTTCTTCCAATGATATTTTATAGAAGCATGATGCTTTCAAGTTTCAACTGTGCATCAAATCTCTGCGCTGCGTTGCTCAAAGGAGCTCGAAGTTATGTTCAGTTGAAATTTTGCAAGAACGTGCTGCTATGAGTTTTTCGCTGATGCCTGTTGGTACTTGTAGTATGTTTTCATTTGATATTTTGGGCAAAGATTGACATTCTTGTGTGTTTTAGGCCTAATGAAGGTAAAAAATAATTAGGACGTATAGTCTGAGTTGTTTCTAGGCACGGTAAAAGAAATATATGTGTTTGCATCTCTGAAATACAGAGTATTTATCTCTCTTCACATCCGAGGATGCTCTAGATTATTGCTCCATACCGTCATTTAGATTGGCTGTTGTGCGAAAAGCTTATTTTATCAAGGAACTCTGTCTTATGAATCAGGGAACTAGATTTTCTAAGTTTGCAACTCATGTGATTTGCAGGTTCTTGTGAACTTCAACATTCCCGAGGATCAAATTGAAACTCTGTCTCGTTGGCATCGAATTGCATTGATACGCAAATTATCTAGTGAACAAGCCGCCTCAGGAGTCAAGGCTGACCCAACAACTATAAGCAAGTACGCACGAGGCCAACGGATGTCATTTCTTCAACTTCAGCAACAGACTCGGGAAAAATGTCAGGATATTTGGCATCGACAGATCCAATCTCTTTCGGCTGTTGATGGGAATGAAAATGAGAGTGATTCAGAAGCAAATAGCGACTTAGATTCGTTTGCTGGCGATTTAGAAAATCTTCTAGATGCAGAAGAAGTCGAGGAAGACGAAGGTACCTTAGACATGAAAAGTTGCAAATCCGATGGAGTTAAAGGGCTTAAAATGAGACGACATCCACCTCAGTTTCGGCATGAAGAGGAGATGGAAGATGAAGCAGCTGAAGCTGCAGAATTATGCAGGATGCTCATGGACGGTATGCTTTGTGACTTTGGATCCGTGGGGCTTTTCTTATCAACCACTTACAGTTTCTTAATGAATGTGGTCTTGGGGATAATTCACTTCCTTAAAAAATTAATTTAATACATGATGGAACTCTCAACACTTCCAGAGATTTTTGTCCAGCAGCAGTTTTTCTTTTTCTTAAATTGTTTCAAATGAAGGAAAAACCAAATGGGGTGGACAAAAAAATTGATGGTTATACAATAGTACTTCCCGACCCCCCCCCCTTTTGAGGGACATGACTTTTTATGCTCCCTCCAAGTGGCAATTGGATGTATGACCTTAAATTGATCGGTTTCTTGACAGTGGACGTCAGATAATTTATTGAATTTTGGTTGGAGAAGAATTGGTATCCTCGTGCTTCTTTAGAATAATTTAAGTATTTCCTTCACAGGCGATGGGGCTAATTGGAAGAAGAAAAAAAAATCAAGACCTAGCGCAGAGTTAGGGGGGTTGATACAAGGATCCCAGAGGAGTTCAGGCTTCGAAAATGCTCCACAGGTCAAGAGATCTATTACTTTGTTCAAGCAGACTGATGGTACTGCTGGGTCTGCTGATGTCTTGATCACAAAGACAAATGATGACTTCAAGGAGGTAATGATTATGGAACAAACTAGATTGATCCTTTCGTTGTATACATGTATTCTATCTGGGTTGGAAACGGCAATAGCTTATTCATATCCCCGTGTGAGCAACCTGTCACTAACTGTGGTCTTCTTATGTCAGGTCGAAAAATTGCATTCTAAGAAGCCAATGTACAAGAAGGCAAAGGCTGGAAAAAGGAACGAAGTTGTACCTGTCGATCTTTCTAATAAAAAAGTGAAAATAATGACCGAAGGAATCCTGGTAATTAAGCTTCTTCAATGTTATCCGCTATCTGAATTGAATGTTACTATAATGTGGTGTTGCTTTTATTTCCATCTTTCTTTTGTTACTTAACGGGCTTTGCATCCGTTTTATATTTACTCGAGCTGTTAGAAAACATCTAGACTGATTTCTTTTTATGGCGACCTGGTCAAGGGCAAAGTGGTTGAAGTGTTAGATGAGCGTGATTCTATCATGTTACTGGAGTATATTAGAATTGTAGATATGTCCATCAATTTCTTGTTCTCTTGTTTTTGTTTAACTCTTATCAGTAAAGAGATCTGTTTTTCCACTAAATTCGTCCTGCATCCAAACATATATGATCTGTTCTCCTAGAGTTGTATCGCAGTGTAAACCGTGTGATTGTCTATTTTGCATGTGTAACATTAGGCATGAATTTTAAGTTAATAATAAAGGGGCAGGGGCTTTTAATATTCACGAAGGGACCAAGGGATTTGATTCAATGCTGTTATAAGGTGTATATTCTGTTTCCACAGTCATCAATAGGTCTGAGCTTTATGTTCCAACTTGCGCATATGACTTGCTGTAAATGATTTTTAGTTCTCAGCCTCTCAGTACTACTTACCTTTTGGTTCAGGATGTCAATAGCAGAAAATCCGCCAGGGAGAGTTTTGTTTGTGGTGCTTGTGGCCAGGTTTGTTTAAGATCCTTTACTTTCTACTTTACTTCATGTGATTTTGAGAGCTAATATTCTCCTTTTGTTGTAGCTTGGCCATATGCGAACCAATAAGTATTGTCCAAAATATCGGGAGGACCCAGACTCTCTGATGAATAACGTAGATGGAGAGATTGAATTAGCCAGATCTACTTCTCAGGAGACTTCTCAGTCTCAGCAGAGGATTTCTGCCAAGAAGCAGGTGCCCAAAAATACAGCTAGTGTTGCTCAAGTAGAAGACCCTGAAGGAGAAAGGCCCACTCCGAAGACCAAAGTTTTGAAAGTCAGATATGCCTCTGCAGATAAGGTTTCTGATAACGTTGCTTTTGTTCCACCTCTGAATTCCGAGCAGCCAAGCACATCTCATGTTGAAGATAGGGCAGTTCCTAAGGTTATCAAAATAGTTAGCAACAGAGCAAAGCCTGATGATCAGATAGAATCTCCAAAGCTCAATGTTGTTATACGGCCTCCAAGTGACACAAGCAGAGAACATCTTCTCAAAAGAATTACAATCAAGCAACCTAAGGAGGAGGTTATAAATTTAGACCAGAACAGTGAGGAAGGCGTTGATTTTGGGTGTAAAAAGACTAAGAAAATGATTGAATTGGCTGGGTTTAGCTCAAGCAGACGGCAAGAAAGCATGCCTTTTGGGGAGGAAGCACCGTGGAGAAACGAAGTTGCTAGAAGAAATATGTGGGAGGAAGAGAATAGGAGAAATGCACAGCGAATAAAAGAAGAACAAGTCAGGATGTTGTTTGAGGAAGATATGAGGATGAGGGATCAAGAAAATGTAGCTGAACTGCGGAGATATGAAGATGATATCCGAAGAGAAAGGAGGGAAGAAGAATTTCACAAAGCCAACAAGAAGACAAAAAAGAAGAGAACAGGTGAAAGAGATGATTATTTTGAGGACTTTCAGCCAAAAAGGAGTAACAGAACCTTGCCAGGAAGAGAAAGGAGTGCTAAGAGAAAGACCATTGTTGAGTTGGAAAGTTATGGAGCAGACTATACAGCTTCAAAGAGGCGTAAAGGGGGAGAGGTATACTTTGTTGGCTCATCATTTTATTAATTTAATTCTTCTTATTGACTGAATTATTTGTCTGTATCTTTCAAGTTCTATTCGAGCTATACCCGAGATCTCTGGTGATGCTTTTTATCAGTCTATCGGTAGTGGACATCTTGCATCGTATGCTAACGTGGAAACTGTCATTCACTTTGCTGGCAGGTCGGGCTTGCGAATATTTTGGAGGAAGTTTTGGAAATCCTGAAAGCAAACATTGAGATCTCATACCTTTTCCAGAAGCCAGTGTCGAAGAAAGAGGCTCCCGACTATCTGGACATTATAAAACGCCCAATGGATCTTTCGACGATAAAAGAGAAGGCCAGGCGCCTCGAATACAAGAGTCGAGGCGAATTTTGGCAGGATGTATGGCAAATTAACCAGAATGCTCATATATACAATGATTTTAGAAATCCAGGTATCCCACCTCTCGCAGATCGGCTATTGGAATACTGCGAACATCTGCTGCAGGAAAGGGCTAGCCGCTTAGATGAAGTAGAGGCTAGTATAAGAGATACTTGACAATTATTCCTTATGAGATAAATTTTCCAGATTTTCTCGTGTGGTGGCAAGTACCACACAAGTCTCAGGCATCGCCACATTGTACAATGTACATAATCTGTAAGTTGTGACATTTAGGTTATATGATCACAGAGCATTTTTAGTCCATACAGCCTTGGCAAAAGTTCCATTGGCGTAACAATGCCTGAAATTTGCCCCTTTCTGTGAGATTTTTATTGTTTAGTTCTGCAGGAAACGACTCTCAAACTTAAGGGGGAGGGAAGAGGGCATGTTCATAGCCCCGGAGGGCCGGTGGTGCTACTACCCTTTGGTAGAGTTACCGAGAGTTTGTTGACAAACATGAATCGTTATATGGTATCTTGAATGTGAGGTTTACATGACGATGGAATGGGATGGTAAGATAATGACAGCAAAAACAAGAAGTCTGAAGAGAAGAAAAAAGAGAGGGGGAGGGGGTAGACAAGCCGCGGGTAGTGCATTTTACCGCTTTACAATTATCCTTTTGTTGTGAATTGATAGATAGGATAACTCATCACCTTTCGTCCTACGAAGGTGTTCCTTTCGTTTATGCATCTCTCGAGAAAAACCAACCCCAATTGTTACATATCATATTGGGGATTACTATGAACTATTAGGCGAATGTATTATTATTATAAAGGCAAGGTCTCATATGAGACGGCCTCACAATAAGTTACTGTGAGACTACTTTGTTTGGTTAAAAAGTGACCGTTTTAAAATTGTTCGTGATCATTTTATTGATTTTAGTAATCGTTTTACTTGATGTTTAAACCACGTTACTTGTGATTTTAGAGGATCACATCATAAAAAATTAGCATTACTTTATAAAATAAACCCTTTACTAATCATAAATGAGATGTTATAATCATTAGAAGATATTACTAAATGTGGTATAATGGTCACTAGTAACGTACAAGGGGTCACTACATAAACAAATAGAATGGTCTCACAAAAAGTTATTGTGAGACCGTCTTACACAAGACTTACTAAAAAAATCTAGTTTCTCAATGAGTGCGAGTGTGTGACTATTGACTAGTAAATCTCCACGTTCATAGGGTTTACTTAGTTCCTACTAGTGTACTACAATGATGCTTTAGTGGAAAAAAAGAAGATGAAGTAAACTAAACTGTAATTACCTACAAAACTTTGAAGTGATTATAACACGGATCATGATATTCTCCTCCTTAAAATATTTATTGTACAAACGTGCTCGTTAGAAACATCAACTAAGGTTGCAGCCACACAATGCGAATATGAGGATTTGAACTCGAGACCCACACGGGTTAAAAATCCTAACCACTAAGCCAACCGTAAGTCCTTAATCCCCAGAGAAAAAGAATATCACGCCAAAAATGTTGCTCTAATTGAAAATGGAACGCGGGAGTACACAAGTAATTTTTTTTTTCTTCCTTAAATCACTTTTTCAAGTTTAAAACACACGATTTCTCTCTCAACTGAAAACGTTTGGAACAATCATATAGCGTGACCGTAACCCGACCCAATAAACCCGTCCCATTAATGAGGCCTACATATAAGCCAGCCAAACAAGGAGAGGGCCACTTTTATAATTTCCAAACACACAAAAAGTCTCGAAAACTCTCTCCTTTAATACTCTCACGGCCGCCGGAAAAGACGCCGGAAATAGCCTGAGACGACCACTCAACCACCGCCTCTACAAGGTTCGAATCTCCCTTATACTTCTTCTACAAGCTTCATTCCGAAAGTTTAATCCTTTTCAGTTCCGAATACTTTAATCGATGATATTTACTTACTTTGTTACTTTATTGTTGAATAGAGCTTATACAACATGATATTTAGTTTCGTATTTCTAGGGTTTTGGTTAGAAATTGTGAAGTATTGAATAGAATTTGTGGAATTTTGATTGAAATTTCATATGGGGTTTAGGGTTTATTCTTGACGGAGTATTATTGATGTGATAATTTAGAAAAAGATTAGATTTTGGAGGTGTTTTAGCACATTACTAGTATGAACGTTGCCTGTGCAATTGACATGAGACGTTTTTTTGGGGTGGGGTTGCGGCGACATTCTCGCTACCATGTTCAAAACTGTATAACTCGAGTGTACCACGTGAATTTTCCGTTATTGAGTAATGTGTATGCACCCTAATGTTCCCCTGCATCCGCCCGGGGGGGGGGGCGTGTTAGACAAGGTCTAGGAAGGAGGGAGACGGGTTTCTGTGAGGCTTTGGTGATATGGAGAGAGACAGTTGTGATTCTTGATTCTTAACTGAGTTGTGAGGCTTTGTCTCTTACTTCTCGAGAAATTTGTGTGTTTTGTTACTTTGTGGTCTTCACTATCTGGAAGTTGCGAGACCAGGTCTCATTGTTGTAATCCTTTGGATAAGTATTTTTGAGGTGTTATAGCTCTTAAGTTTGCCTTTACAATCATACAAAGAGTCAATTGTGGCGACATCCTATGTATTTCCTTCTAAAGAGGAGAGAATCAGTTAGGAGCGGTTTTGGTGAGGCTTTAGCCATGAGGGTTAGATCAGAAGGGAAAAACTCATTTGGATTTGGAGGGAGGCAGTCGGGAATGATTACTTATCTCTTACCGAGTTGTGTGCACTCTTAGTGGCTTTCGTTCTGCGTCAGAGGTTAATAGAAACTTTTCTCATCGTAAGTCAAAAGTAGTGTACTTTGCGTTTACAATCAATTCAAGGAGTCAGTTTCAGCAACATCCTCTATACTTTGTATTGACTTTTGAACAGAAATCTTACTTCTTGGGTCTCAGGAATTGGGGGTGTTACGTAAGGTCAAAGAAGGAGGGAACCGTACGGAGAGGGTTTTCAGTGAGGCTTTAATTAGCCATGACATGAGGGTTAGATAGATGAAGTATAAAAATTGTTTTGATTTAGACGGAGGCAATCGGGATTTTTGTCAATGGTTAATATAAAGTATTCTATCATTTTTGCACTGCTTGTGTGCGTGTGACCCGTTTGTTGGGGGCGGGGGTTTGTTTTTATTCCTTGTAGATTCTGTGTGTAGATAATTAACCTGATCTTTCTGTGATTGGCAGAAATCTTGACAAGGCCGTGATGGGTTATGCTCAACTAGTCATTGGTCCTGCTGGAAGTGGGAAGTCAACTTACTGCTCTGCCTTGTACCAGCACTGTGAAACCATGGGTCGGAGTATTAATATTTTCAATCTGGATCCTGCTGCGGAGAACTTCGACTATCCAGTTGCGGTGGATATCAGGGAACTTATCAGTTTGGAAGATGTTATGGAAGAGCTAGGGCTCGGTCCAAATGGAGGTCTGATTTATTGCATGGAGGAACTTGAAGATAATATGGATGACTGGCTTACAGATAAGCTAGACGAATTCATGGATGATGATTATCTGGTTTTTGATTGTCCTGGACAGATTGAGCTCTTTTCTCATGTCCCAGTCCTTAAAAACTTCGTGGAGCACCTGCAGCGGAAGGATTTCAAAGTTTGTGTCGTGTACTTACTTGATTCACAGTTCATGACAGATGTTACTAAGTTTGTCAGCGGGTGCTTGTCCTCTCTCTCTGCCATGGTCCAGCTTGAACTGCCCCACGTCAATATTCTGTCGAAAATGGATCTCGTGAAGAACAAGAGAGACCTGGAAGGTTACTTGAACCCGCATAAAGAACTGTTACTGTCACAGCTGAACTTCCGTATGGCCCCTCGGTTTGAGAAGCTGAACGAAGCTTTGATTGAATTAATAGATCAGTTCAAGATGGTGACCTTCATCCCTCTGAACTTGAATAAGAAAAGCACCATGGAGTACGTGTTGTCTCAGATCGACGTCTGCATTCAGTATGGAGAAGATGCAGATGTGAAGGTTAAAGATTTTGATGACCCAGAGGGTGATAACTGAGTGTCTCTCTTTCTGCTCATCAGTCTAATTCCTGGTCAGTTCATCGATGTTTGGAACTAATGAGCGTACTATAAAACAAAGCCTTGCTATCGCAGCTGACAAGATCCTTGTTCTTTATGCTCATATGATTTTCTTAATTCGTGCTTGAAAAAAAAGTTACATGTTGGACTACGGAAGTGTATTTTTGGCTGTGAAGCATCTCTCTTGTTTTTGGTACTGTGAATGATATGCAGAAATGTAGTTTTAATCTCGTCTCTTTTAGCCAACGCAACCAGGGTCGTTGAGGTTGACTCACTGAATGTTGATAGACATACTACTGCATTTGCAATCACTCTATGTATTTATAGCTTTTGCATGACTATTCAACGTATATCGTCGTCGTTCTTTTTCTTTTTTTGTTGCACTTTTTTTTGGTAAATAGGAACAACTAATGTTGCGGCCACTTGGGAGTGAGGGTGATTGTATGAAACTAGACTTGGGGTGGTCTGGTTGGACTAATGCAATTGTAGGTGCAGTTTGACACTCCATATTCGACAACTTTAATACTTCGTAGTTTGTAAAATGCCCGCTCTGCCACATCTTTATTGAGTATAATTTTCTAAGATTTTCAATTTTAGGTTATAAATGGCTGTAGTAAAAAAAAAAAAAAAAAAAAAGTAGAGAGAACATATTCCCTCCAAAGATTAAAATTGTTCACGAGTTACCGCTAAACAGGACATTGATTTATACACTCATAATTTCGATTTTTACACCCCGATTTGTGAGTGATAATTTTGAATGTGAGCCATGTGCTCCTCTCACATACGGGAGTGATAAAATCAATACAGAAAGTGTAAAAATCAATAACCATAATTTAAGCCAGAATAAGAAGGGAGATACGACGTGATCCCTCTAAAGTACAAACAAAGATATTTTGCCAAAAATATTTAGACCAACACATATGTCGTCCAAATTCCATATTCTCCCATACTCCTCTTTTTGAAATCTTACATCCCAAATATTAAAACGCCCAACGCATACCGAGCATTTACGTTACGATTACCTTATTGGTAAAACTTTTGAATTTTTTTGGTGTATTACCATGCCAAATTGACCTCCTTTTTTACAGTTTTTGTTTATACTCTTCAAAGTCCCCAAACAGCCCCTACATTTCAAAACGTCTAGAAACCAAAATTCCCAAATTTTAATTTTTTTTTTTTTTTTTTAAGCTCTCGTCTCCATCTGCCTTTTTTCTTCGCATTTTTGGTTGGTAAAATTCGACAGCTTTGCAAAAATTTCCCGGTCCAATTTTTCCAGCTCAATCGACACTCTCTTCCCCTTCCCAATAATCTCTCGCCCTTAAAAAAAAAAATCAAAATCAAAATTAAACAATCCCAGAAAAACCCTAGATCTCTCAATTGATCGATCTAATTCATCACTTCAGGCGAAAACTTGATTGATTATCAGAATCTTATTGAAGAAGATACAATTGGAATATAATCGGATCGTTCCAGTGGATCGGAGATGCCGGTGGCAGCTTCCGCAATCTACTTCTTAAATCTCCGCGGTGATGTCCTCATCAATCGCCTCTATCGCGACGATGTCGGGTACATTTTCTCTCTCCTCACCACTCTATTTTACCTCCTTTTTTTTTTTCTGTGTTTAGAAATGTTGAAATTAATCCTTGTTTTTGGTAGTTAATTAATGTTTGAAATGTTGATTTTACTTTGGTTCCGAGTTCGAGAATGTGTGATGTTGTTTTCGATGGATTCTTGTTTACGCTGAATGATTCAAGTCAATTGGTTTTGTTTATGTGAATCTGTTCTACTCAAATTGTAGCTGTTGAGGACTTCAGGCTGATTCGTAGTTGTTGGTTTGGTTTATAAGTTTCGAGTGGTGCCGAAAAATTTTCTGGTTGAGCTGTAAGGTTATAAGTCGTGTATAATTGTAGTCGACGCGTAGTTGATTGGGAGTTATTATGTTGGTTACGGGTGAGGATTGAGTGTTGTGGCGACTTAGGAAATGATGTCGTTTTATTGCTGAAACACATTTGGATTTAATCTTGTTCGACCTAGTGGATAATCCGTTTGGATTGGGGAATTTGGAGAGGAAGAACGGGAAGGAAAGGGAAGATAATAGAAATGAAGGGATCCTTTTTCTTCTTCTCCTTCGATAAGTCAAATACTTCAAGGTTGCCAAGATTGCGAAGGAAATGCACCACATTTCTAACATTACCTCGTGTTTCTTTCTCCTTCCTTTCCTTCCTCTATTTGATATCAAACCTTACCGTAATTGTAGGCTTTTAAGTATTTAGGACATGATCGATTTCTATCAGGAGATAATACGTTCCTTTGTTGTCGTTTGGCGATGTACATTCTGTTTCAAGATTGATAAAGCGTGTTAGTCCTGAAGCAAAGGCAAGAGACGGCTTATTCACTGGTGTTTGGGATGCTTCTAATGGTTATTGATGTGCCTTTTGTTGTTTTGGAAATTCTTTCTTCGGGTTCCTAATTAAGTGTCCATACTTGAATTTTATGATTAAATGTCTTCAGATTGGGACAGAAAGTACTAGCTATATGTTCCACGAATAGCCACCCATATGACAATAGTAGTTATGATGAATAAAATAAGATCGATATGTCAATATATATACATTAGGTATGGTGAAATAGTCGTTCAAGCACTTTATCCACAAAACTCAAATATGGATACTTATTGGGGGATGAAGGGAGCATTCCTTGTACAAAACTTGATTTACTATGACCGATGAAACTGGAAGTGCTCACCGTGGGACGCGTGGGTAACCTGTAGTTGTGTTAGCTTGGTGATTTTGGGTTCCACCTCTCATATGAGCTTTAGGGATTGACCATTACCAAGCATGGCTTAGCTTTGTAAGAAAATTCTTTAGTTTTTTCTACTTACTGTAACGATTAGTTATCCAAGTACTTTCTGCGCTGATTTCTGGTTTAAATTTAGATTTTGCTGACGAGTGGTCTATGGTTGACATTGCTGTCCAATTTTTGAAACTTGGTCCGTCGTCTAGGACCTTTTTTTTCTAAGTGCTTTACCTTCTTGTTATTGCCGAAACCAGTGTAACGAGTCTGAAGATATTGTGAAAGCAATTAAGTGTATCGTTCTTTAAAAAAAAATTATCCTTTGCTTGCTGGCACAACCTACTTCCTAACACCCTCAGGCCTCAGTATTTCATTGGTGTATGGTGTTTTATCTGACGTTGCTGCATATTTAGAATGACCATCGAAATTTTAATGCTTAATCAACAGGGGAAACATGGTGGATGCATTTCGGATGCACATTATGCAAACAAAGGAACTTGGCACTTGTCCTGTAAGGCAGATAGGAGGCTGCTCTTTCCTTTATATGCGGATTAGCAATGTCTACATCGTAATCGTTGTCAGCAGCAATGCTAATGTAGCGTGTGCTTTCAAGTTTGTTGTTGAGGTAATTCTCTGTCTTGGATCGTGAAAGGTATTATTGGAGTGCTGCTCAGATTTTGGTGTCTTCCTTTAGGTTCTTGTAGATTTCTCGATCTCTTTTCTTTATAATGTTTGAAGTGGTAAAAAGTTGTTTGACTTGCTTTCAGTTTTTCAGTGTGCAATTGCTTACTTGTGCATGGAATCTTCATTTGATCTGTTTGTTAAGCTTTATATCAAAGACATAAGGGAGTAAGGGACTTCCTCTCATGATCATATGTGACCTTTGCCCGTGTTTGGAAGCCTTAAAAAACTTGCTTTCTTGACTTCTTAAACGAGGAGTGGTTCATGTTACTTAGATTAAGTAGGGATATATCATCTTTGCTTCTGATGGTATTGTATGACATAAATTGCTTTTAAACAAAGTAAGGCAGAGTTTGACACAAATTTTCGTATAAGATGCTTGAGTACTTTACCGGTTTGAGGTTTTGTACTCTACAGTAACTGATAAAAGATGTACAAATATGGATATATCATCGTTTCATTAATGCTTGTTATTTGTGACATGGCTAAAAACGGCGTTGTGAAGTAGTTGATGTGGGAATAACAATTGACATGTTAAAAGACCCGATAAGGTGGATATTACTCTTAATCTGTAAAAGAAGGGCTATAGATCAGTTGGTTGCTATCCCAGTACTTTACTTAAGTGGCATATTTACTTTCTGAGTTAGCTGACTATGGTTTTCCATCTTCTTGCAGGCTGTAAATCTTTTCAAATCCTACTTTGGTGGGCAATTTGATGAAGATGCTATTCGTAATAACTTTGTTCTGATTTATGAGCTGTTAGATGGTACGTAATATATACTTTAAGAATTAATGTTCGCTACATTGTTCTTGTTTGCTGATGTGGTAACATATGAGTGATAGTATGCTGTGTGGAGGAGAAGGGAAAACTTGATTGTGGTAATCCGTGTATTCTATAGTTGGGTTAACCACTCGGTTGTTTACTCGAGATATCCTGTATACACTGATTGAGGTTGTCTTCACATTCAATGTCAAATCTTGGTGCTTGTTTGTTGTTTTGGTATCTTATACAGGACTCCTACAAATACTGTCTCCCTATAAATGTCAAGTGAAAGTATATGAGTGATAGTATGCTGTGTGGAGGAAAAGTGAAAACTTGATAGTAGTAATCTTTGTACTCTGTAGTTGAGTTATCAACCCATATCTTTACATGAGAAATCTTGTATACACGGACTGAGGCCATCTTTTCATTCAATGTTTTTCCAAAGAAATGTGTGCGCTATCATGTACCCTTGCTTCAATATAGTGGCAGTAATCTGTTTCGTACATCTCTCATGAGCACCGTACTAACTAATCAACTGAAACTTTGGGAGGCTAGTTGTGGCACAATTCAAGCTTAAGTATTGGGCCCTGACTTCAGTATTTCTCCTATTCCTGCTTTTAATACTGTTTTCTGGTTGTAGTTGGTCCTTCAAATTTGCAAGATTGTTCTTGGTGTTTGTCATCATCAGCTTGTTCTGATAGTTTATGATTTTGAATTTCAGAAATTATGGACTTTGGTTACCCACAAAATCTTTCACCCGAAATTTTAAAGCTATATATCACACAGGAAGGAGTGCGTTCTCCATTTTCATCAAAGGTATGCCCCTTTGATAAATTTGATGAGTTTATAATGCAGGTCCCTTATTTCTGTGATAGTTTTTGAAATTTTGACTGAGGCTCTTTACACAATAGTGAGTAATGTGTTTCTGATTTATATTTATTTGTTTGTTTGTTTGTTTGTGATACTACACAGGCCATCGATAAACCCGTGCCAAATGCGACTCTACAAGTTACAGGTGCTGTTGGATGGCGAAGAGAAGGCCTCGCCTATAAAAAGAACGAGGTGAGCTATATTATCTCTCGCCATGTTAGATACAGGTGATATGTGACATGTAGTCGCATAAATTAATCAAAACCTTCTCTTGCAGGTGTTTCTCGACATCGTGGAAAGTGTCAATCTTCTTATGTCTTCAAAAGGTGAGAAGAATTTCTTTTCTTCCTATTAGTGTGCACAAGCATGTGTGCGCACTCATGACTGTGCCATTGTCTGTGTCTTTCTGTTTAATTCAACCTGGTTATTGTTCTCTATCATGTGACAGTTTCTTATTACTTGTTGGCTGTGATAGGTAGTGTGCTACGTTGCGATGTTACTGGAAAGATCCTCATGAAGTGCTTTCTTTCTGGAATGCCTGATTTGAAGCTGGGATTGAATGATAAAATTGGCCTGGAGAAAGAGTCGCAATTAAAAGCACGACCAGCAAAGAGGTAGCCATTTTCTCGCCCTCGTCGTCAAACATTTGCTCAGAGTTCTAATTCTAGTGGCCATTTTTTTATCCATTCTTGAACAGTTTGAATTTTTAATTTAACTCCATTGCTATCAGTTTGTGCTCTCTAACAAATTTCCTTTGTCTTGCCCACATCACTATGGGACTTCTTTGAAGTATAATGCGATCTTGAGTGTGCCCATGTCAAAATTTTAAAGTCTATTCGTACTTCATAATCAGAATCTGACCTTCCCCACAATTCAGTACTTATTTGTTTTATTTGGAAGATCTTTTTTGCTCTTACTAAAGTTTAATTTTAGCAATTTAGCTGCTTGGTCATCCATATATTGCCTTGTATACTTTTCAAGTGGAAGAGTGAGGACAATGTTTGAATGCTTTGAAAACTCAGGGGCTGTCTGGTTAGGGGTATCTAAGAACGGGAAGGGAAACTGAAGACCATAACTCCCTTTGTCAGTGTTCAGGGGTTTGTGTTTTTTTTAATCATTTTTCCGTTATTGTCCTTATTCAATTATACCGAATCCTTCTACCTTGATTCTCCCCACCCCACAAGGCTTTGAGGTTTACCCCTTTGAGGGATTTAACAATATCACCATCTCACCAGCATTTGCCTTTCGACTACCACCCATTTGCCTCGGCCACCTTATCTCTGTCACTTTGCCATAGCTTGCACAAGGCAGCTTTGTTGCCACCTCAATGTTATCTATCTTTAACCCATATAGTCATTACTACAAGCGAAGACCACTTAAAACCTAACCCCACTACCTGTCATGAGTGTCAAGTATCAATCCCTAGGTCAGACCTACCCCCAACACCTCCACCAAACAACCACCTCGACCCAAGCACCAACATACTACACTGATATTCTTGTCAATGATAAACAATTTCTTATAGTTGCTAAAACTTGACTGCTTGGTGGGTTGAATTTGGATACCAGAGCTCTAGATCTACAAGCTCAGTGATCGGATTTGACCACCAAATGGCCAAAGTTACAATTGGCACTAAAGGATAACAAGCAACTGGCGGTTGATGCAAGCATAGGCCAGGATGCGGGAAAAGACAATTTTGGTGAGAGGAGTGAGCGGGCGGCCTTGAATAAGGAGATGAAGGAGGATGAGAGAGAAATGAGGGCTGTAAACTTTTTGGTATAAAGGGTGGTGGGCTAATGATTCTTTTGAACTAAACCAAACGTAATTGGGGAATCGAGGTGTATCCTTTCCTTTTCCCCTTTTCTCTTTCTCTTTCTCTTTCTCTTGGCCAAACTAAACGGCTTCTAGTTTTTTTATATATCTCTAGTGACCTTGATTGGGTTCTTTTAGCCTTTTTTACTGTATGTTTTGTAGAAGTATATAGCCTCCCCCTTTTGTGTTTGTATTTCGCTGTATGTTTTGTCGAAATGAAGGTGCTCATATAATTTTGCTTGGATTTAGATAGTTCTTAAGATGCCTTTTACTCTGCTTTTTTACAGTGGGAAGACAATTGAGCTGGATGATGTAACATTCCATCAATGTGTAAACTTGACAAGGTTTAACTCGGAGAAGACTGTCAGTTTTGTGCCACCTGACGGTGAATTTGAATTAATGAAGTAAGCTCTCAGCTTCTTGATGGATAATTTGGGTCAATTATTGTTTGGTCATGAATTTTATGTATATGCTGATAGCCTGATACTGTTTAGCACTTTAGCTAGACTAATTTCAAACATTTTGTGGGAGGCGTGGGAGCGTCATCCTCTAGTTTAAGTACAGACGCAGATTTGATCACAACAGTACTCGCTATTACTCGCTATTGGCTGTTGTATTCTCTGCATAGGCTGCAAGATCATAGTTGTGTCTCGCAACTTCCCAGGCAACTATTATTAACCTTCTATCTATATGTTCCTTTTCTCTTGCAGATATCGTATTACTGAAGGTGTCAACCTTCCCTTCCGGGTATTGCCTACAATCAAGGAATTGGGCAGGACACGGATGGAAGTTAATGTTAAGGTCTGTATAGTTTTTCTTTTTTTATCAATTGTTTTGAACAATGCTGTTATGTAAATCTTGATGTGTGCTTACTCATACTTGTATGTTTCTTCAGGTTAAGAGTGTGTTTGGTGCAAAGATGTTTGCTCTTGGAGTAGTGATAAAAATCCCTGTACCCAAACAAACTGCGAAAACAAACTTCCAAGTGACATCTGGAAAAGCGAAATATAATCCATCTATAGATAGCCTGGTTTGGAAGTGAGTTTTGATATATTTTCTTTCCGCATTTCCCACATTTTCTCCATGCTTGTTGTTGATAGCACTTCTTGCACATATCAATACATTTTTTTTCTTTTTTTAATAAAGCAATTTGTTTAAGAGTTGATAACTCAGCTGAGTTGCTCGATGAAGTGTGAAGGCCACACTGAGGTCATCCTCTAAGCTTACTCTTTAGTTGTTTCGTGAGTGTAATCAGAATTGTTTGGGCGATCAATTAATACGTAGAGGAATTTTGGTGATTCTTATTGCATTGTAGAACCATCAAATTGACGAAGCCTGCGAGACATAGTTGATATGAAGTCTTTTCAAATCTGTCTATATATATAGGTTTACTGCCATTTCTAGTAGCTAATAAGCGAGAATCTGAAATTGGTATTCTTAGAGAGTAAGGCTTGTGTTTTAGGCAAATGACAGAAATGTGTTGTTTCTTGTCAGCTGATGGTGTTACCACATGACTGCAAATTACTTGTAGTTCGTAATCCACTTTGTTTGGTACTTTGGTTAGGATTTTTTTTAGTTTTTCCTTGCATTTGAAAAATACATCTTTAAATGCTACTTCAAGGAGCATTTATTCTGGAATATCTTTTAATATCTTATGGTTTTGAGGAACTTATATCTTGGAAGAGAAAGGATTAAGCAGATTTTGACCTATTCTGTTTATATACATGTCCATTACAGGATAAGAAAATTCCCTGGTCAAACTGAGTCAACTCTGAGTGCTGAGGTAGAGTTAATTTCTACCATTGGAGAGAAGAAATCTTGGACAAGGCCACCGATTCAAATGGAATTTCAGGTATCTCAGGATGTAGTACTGCCATTGAATGACATTGTGAAATTGTATCGAGTCTCTATATGTGAATCCCATTCTGCTGCATAACTTGTAAAAAGTAGATACTCAATATTTCCTGGGAAAGAGGCATTCTTTGGAAATTTAGCTTTCATGGAAATTGATCATCTAAAAAGGCCTTTGCCAATTGCCAGTCGTCGGACATTAAGTTTCTAGGAAGCATGGCTATTTTTCATATGGAGCCTCGTTTAATGGCTTTTAAATCCATTTATTGTTCTCGTAGTATGTTGATGTAGCGTGAACTAGATAATTCTGGTCTGACCAGTCTTAGACGCCTTTCTGGCTTTGTCGTCACCATCATGCTGTCCCCTTTGTTGACATGTCTTGTGAAACAGTTGTAGAAATGTTTGCAAGGTTTAATGAGTAGAAATCTTTTGTTTGCTGATTCACCATGTTCCCCCCCCCCTTTCCTTTTAACTGGCTGTTGATGTGACATGTGAGGATAAAAGAAGCTACTCTGTGGTTATCACTATACGGTATCTTAAATATGATGGTCTCTTCTGTCTCTTCCTCAGCTTCTTATATGCTGATTCTGTTTTGATAGGTTCCCATGTTCACAGCATCAGGATTACGTGTTCGTTTCCTCAAGGTACCGTTTCAAAATTGATGAGTTAGCCTGCTATGTTGGTCATTTATTACACATTTTGCTAAATTCCATCGAATCCCTGCAGGTATGGGAGAAAAGTGGATACAATACCGTTGAGTGGGTTCGTTACATTACAAAGGCAGGCTCATACGAGGTGAGGTGTTGAGACCAAATTAGATGGTGTGGGGAAGCCATCAAGGCTATGTAGAGATTTCCTGAGGGCAGTAGAAAGACATCTGAAATTCACTGCTGCGTATGACTGAACTTATCAAGTTTTGCCTTGCCAGACTTCGGTTAGATGGAAGTGCCTAATTCAAGTCACTCTTCCTCTTTATTGTTAAAATCTCTCTTTACCTTTGTATCAATAGTTTTTCAGCATCATTGGTAGATTAGTGTGTTGATATATGTTTACTTCCGTTTTATAGTGTGGCAAGTTGTGTAAAGGATGAAATTTAATTACATTTGTACACACTGAATGTGATTGCTTAATTTTGATGATTTGTAGATTCAGTTCCCATTTGGGGCTTTTACTCATTCCGCGAGTTGAGTATTCGACAGTCTCTCGACTTCTTGATTTGTTACTTCTCATGTGTACCCTATTATATATGAAAGTAGTCTCTCGAAATCGAATGGAGAGTGCCAGAGTGATTTGATTTGATCTCTTGAATTGAACGTTGATGGCCTTGTTTTGCCTGACGGGAAGGCCAAAATTTAGAAGGTGAGGTTCAGTGCAACAGTTGGTGATAGTTGATCTTATAGTTCTATCGATCAAGGCCTTAAAGATAAAATCAACATCATGTACAATACAAGCTAGAAGAAGTCTCATGTAGCGTGTCTCCAGCTAACTATCGATCAAATTTTTGGTGTGATTAAACTAGATGAGGATTTTATGTCTGAACTACTATAGAACCATTGTGTGTTCTTTTGAAAGAGATGATGGCAACGAAAGAAAAAGTATAAATGCTGTAATTTGTAGATAGAGGCTGTAATTTTTAGATAGAATAAGATAACTTTATAATTAAGGGTATAACTTGTGTAGTTAGGTTAATTAGTCATAGTTGGAAGGTCCTTTGAGGAACTTTTAGTCATACCGAAGACATATTGATGCATTTACCTTTTTGACAAAATGAGGACCACTCATTACTTTCACACGGGCAATAAAATTTCATACTTTATGACTGTACGTGCTAAATTAGACATTCATGCATCTCTTTCAAGAGTCACTCTACTCTCTTAAGTCTTACCTATTGAAGTTGGAATGACGAGCTGAGTCGATCTTACTCGCATCTTCATTCACAACTCATCTTCTTACCTTTAGTAGAGTGATAGTAAAAGAAGTTTTGGGGACTTGGACTCTTTTCGTGTTTGTCATGTAAGATGTTGGCCAAATACAATAGCTCACGGTATATCTAGGTTGATCTCGTTCGCGGGAAATGACATTTCGCTCGTAAAACACTTTTTCTATTATAATATCGTTTTCAACTTGATGAGACGAAATTAGATTAGATAAATGAATCGTACTTTCCCGTGTCTTAACTCAAAAGAAAACGAATTTTTTGTCTAACAATACCTAATACAACGTACAATTTGTGAAACACTACCTAATACATTTTTTTTTGTCTAACACTACCTTATACAACACATTTTTTTGTCTAACACTACCATAAATGGTTTCCGGCAAAAAAGAAGTCAACTTTCCGGCTGCTTGTGCACGTGATCTTGGTTTAATTCGTAATATCATCAAAAAATCCCATAAAAAGTTAATGAGGGACAGAGAGAAAATGTCCTGGAAAAAATTATTCCTAGATGCAATTAAAATGGAGAGATATAGAGGATTAATGAAATTAAAGAGAGAACAATGCCAGAAAATTGGAGGAAAAAATGGAAGGGAAGTAAGTTTTGGGGGAAAACTTCCGAAAAAAAGAGGGAGAGGTAAAAGATCAAGTGCATAGGCGGGAGGCGGGTCAAACCGAAAAGTTGATTTTTTTTTGCCGGAAATCATTCATGGTAGTGTTAGACAAAAAATACGTTGTATTAGGTAGTGTTAGACAAGAAATAATGTATTAGGGAGTGTTTTACAAAAAGTACGTTGTATTAGGTAGTGTTAGACAAAAAATCCAAAGAAAACTATAATTGGTTCTATAATCCCAAAACGCAAAAGGTTAACTCAAGTAAACAAACAAAACAATCAAAAGACAAATCTTCCCACTCCAACCCCACTAAACACCAAAACAAAACTTCCCACAAAAAAATCCCAAATTAAAACATTTCTTCATCAAAAATCCCCAAATTTCATTACTTTACCTCTTCATCTTCTTCTTCTGATCAATCTCACTCCTAAATCTCCAGCCCACAATTTGTCTCTTGTGTGTGAAGCGTAAATGAGGTTCTTCAGAAAAATCGCGGGAATTCTAGGGTTTGGTTCCCACAATGAAGGGCACGAAACCAAGGATGAAGACGATGATATCAACAACAATGGCGGAAATCATAGTAATTTTGATGATAATCGCCGCAATCGTATGAATGTTGACCCAATTCCGGCCGGTCCACGAAGAGGGTTTAGTGTTCCGGTTCAAGTTCCGGTCGAGCGTCACACTGTGGGTCCCATTTTGGTCCCTTGTCATGGTGATGGCGGAGTTCAGGTACTTTTTCTGAGCTTTTTCTGCAATTTTGTTGATTTTTGTGAATTGGGTTTTTTTTAGAAAGTGTTTTTGTTGTTTAATTAGTTGAATTAAGTCAACTGGGTGAGTTTAAATTTCATGATTTGATGATGTTATTGATGATCTTGTGGCGAAATCGCGGCCGGCTAGTGTGTATGGTCGGGTAGTGTGTAGGGTAAGCAACATTTTGAGAATTTGAGTTGTTTGAGGGGTAGTGTATTAGAAAGCTTGGACCTTTAGTTGGTGTGGAGTTGAGAGGCTGGATCATTAAGTGGGATGTGTAGCTTAAATTGGATGATCTTGTGCTGAGATTGCGGCCGGGTAGTATCTTGGGTCTGGAAGTAGAGTTGGGTAAGCAGCATTTTGAAGAGTGAGGAGAGTGTAGTATGAGAAAGATTGGACCTTTGATTGGGGTGGAAGTTTGGAGGTTTGGCGTTTGATTGGGTTTTATTGCTTGACTAGATGATCTAGGGTCGGAAAGTAGAGTCGGCTGAGCAGCAGGGGTGAGGAGGGTAGAGTATGAGGAAGGTTGGACCTTTGATTGGGATGTGTAGCTTGAATTGGATGAGTTTGTGCTGAGATTGCGGCTGGGTAGTATCTAGGGTTGGGAATTAGAGTTGGGTAAGCAGCGTTTTAGGTTTTGAGGAGGGTAATGTATGAGGAAGGTTGGATCTTTAATTGGGGTGGAAGTTGAGAGATCTCCATTTTGGGAATTGGGATTTTGTAGCCCTAGTTAATTGATGTTTAAACGGCGGGGATTTGTCATATAGGGTTGGAATGTTGTTTCTTAATTGAATGATGGATAATGTTCATCAATGCATGGCATTTTGGGGGTTAGTTGAGCAGCTTGGATGGTTTGGAGTGCGAATTGAGTCAATGGGGGGGACGATACATGCTTTGTTCATTGGATGCAATTTCGTCGAGTTCTCTTGGATTTGTCAAATGGCAGTGGATTACTTCCCTGAATGATTCGATAATGACCACGAAATTATGGTAATATAACTCTTAAGATGTTAGTATTTAAGGTTGCATTTAATACTTCTGTGAGCTGCATTAACGATGACGATTAAGTCATTTCGGGACTTGCTTGTTTGATTAAATTGATATGACGATGGCTTTTTTTTTGTGAATTATGGCTGTGGAGCATTTTGTTTTAGTTGAAGTGGTAAAAGACTGAGAAAAGTTTGCATCTTTTGTTGGTTCAGTGATGTGACTTTTGAAGTGCCGTAATGTTCAACATTAATATTTTGAAGTTCACGGTTCACTCTTGCTTGTTCCCTTTCTCTGTTGCCATGGTGTCTCCCTCTCTTTCTCTTGTCTTCCCTGTTTCTTTATTTCATGCTTTTAAAAGGCGTGAGGCGCAGTGCAAAGCGAAAGGCCGTGCCTCGCGGAGTTGGGGCACACTCTTTTTGCAAACAAACTTCTATTTCCCTTCAATTTTTTTTGCAAAAGATTACCCCTTTTTGGTATCTAAAGAGGGCCAATGTATATAAAGAAGTAAAAAGTATGGACTAAGGGCAAAAGGAAGGGTATAAGACTATAAGTATAGTTATTGAAGAAAATAAATGGAATTTCATAGTCGTGCATCTTAGTGCCCGCGTCTCATGGAATCTGTGCGCCTCAGCACTAAGGTTGTTTGGCTGGCGTCGTTTGGCTTAATTCTTAAAATTAAGGTTTCGCTTCTGTCTACAATTTTTTAATGTTCCGAGGTATAGGCCAATATTTTGGGACTCGGACTTTGTTGGAGGTGGTGTATTGAGTGGAGGCTTTGGAGCGAGAAAGAGTTTGCGGCTCTGGGTAGTTTACTTAAATGATATAACATTTTGGACTTTGTTAGGAGTTCAATGTGGTGCACTGGTGACATAGTGCCAAAACGAGTTGTCAGAACTGAAACTTGTTACTTCCAGTAATTCTCAAGCCTTGATAATAATATTGGAGATAGGGAAGTGTTGATTCAGTTACTTATGGGTTTCTTTACTTCAGATGTGATCCCCTAAGTTCTTTTATGCGGAGGCTGATTTTTTCGGAAGGGTGGCACATATTTCTAGCATATCATTCTGTCCTAGAAAGCCTTAGTTGTTTTAGGATCTGGAGAACATATGATTTTAGCTTATTCGCCTTATTGTACTTCAAAAGGAATTTAATTATCTGATATGGAAATGAATTTGCTCTATTCAACCACTATTTTTCCGGGTTTAGCTATTTTTCCGGTTATGTACCTCATACTAACCCATATTTTGCCGGTTTAGCTATTTTTCTGCCAATTCTCAAAGGAGTTTCTATGAATCAATTTATCAATTAGCCTTTTGCAAACTATCTATTACCAGCTTTGCAATTCAATTTGTTTTTCTATTCGCATTTGGAGATTGGAGGCTGAACTGCTATTTCTGACTCGTCACTCAAACTTCAGCGTGTTTACCCGGGTAGATCTATATAGCATTCTATGATTATTTTTCAAATAGTTATGGAGATCATAGATATGCATTTGTAAGGACAATGTTGGGAGATTTGGACTGATGCTACATTCAACCAATGATTCTTGTGGAAGAGTGGGGCGATCGGGGCCTTTTCTAGTATTGTGTGGAATAGGTGAGTATGCTGTAGGTGGGGTTTCATTGAAAGATTTAAGGAACAAGGATCAATGTTGCGTAGTACAGATCAGTCGTCTTGGTTGTGAAAATTCTTGTCCTCCACTCCTGTATCTTTTTCTTGATCTTTAATACAATCTTTCTTATCTAAAAAAAAAAAAAAAGAAAAATTCTTGTTATCCATTTTTAATAAGTTGGGGAGAGTGGAAGAACAATGAGATAGGTGGATAAGTATTGTTTGTCATGTGTGTTGCTAAAGAATTGGCTGTAAGATTGAAATTTATGTGGTTTTGTGTTGTAGCATGGCCGCATGGGTGGCTTATTTTTGATCTCGTAAGGGTTATCTTTGATTCCCAAAAGACACTCACCCGCTTAGTTTAAGGAGGCGTGAGGCGCACCGAGGCGCTGGGGGGCCGTTGCGATGAGGCGCAAGGCGCGAGGCGAAGGCGCACGCCTCATGCACACGA